>CM069135.1:87975977-88260977 GCA_035221665.1 Okamejei kenojei
CTGTTAAAAACTACCAAAATGTTGAATTTTTGCGCTGTAAAAAATTGTGGAAGTCGGGGTAAGCGTGAGAGACACATACCCAACTTAGAATTCCAAAAGTGAAGCGAAATGAAGGTAAAGAGAAGCGAGAGCTGAAGGGACAACAGCTAAAGCGCTTGGCGAACATATCGGAATTGTGCTTGGCTGTGCAGATATCGGAATTGAAAATATTGGGAATTATCGTGTTTGCTCACTGCATTTCATCAACAGTAAGGCATTATTTGTGGTTTTTCTTGATTCCTTTGGTATCTAAAAAGATTTAATAGGAATCTGAGGGGTAACCTTTTCCACACAAAGTGATAAATCTAGCTGTAAATTTTGCTTCAGAGGTGTTTTCATTTTGTATGTAAAACCCCACTTGAGAGCCATGGACAATTTTAAAATTTTACAGCCAGATTTCACACCAGATTTCAGAAAAAAAAACCACAAATAATGCCTTAGTTGATGAATTGTAAGTTAAATGTCTCACACGCTTATCCCGATTTCCATAATTATTTAAAGCGCAAAAATTGACGATTCAGGCGGGTTTTAACAGGCCCGCTACACTGGAAACAATGGTAAGTGCTTACCTGCCGTTCATCGCGTGTACTCCACTTGGTGTAGCGTAGCAACAGTACGGGTCATGGGTCGTGTCCCGACTGCCGTGAAACCTCCCTATAGAAGGAATGCGTGATGTTTTGGGTTGAGACCCTTCTTCACACGGGCACGGACTGGACAGTTGGGGTTAGAAAGCATTTTGTGTCAGAGCCCTTTTTCAGGGATGAAAGGATGTTGACCCAAAATGTAGGGTCACATCCCATTTCGGGTTGGGACACTTATTCCGACTCACGTTGCAGCGGCCCCTGCAGCCTGTCTGTCTTTTTTTATTTTTTGTTTAGTTAAATGTAGTTGTTTGTGTTTTTTTTGTACTGTTTCTAACTGTGTATATGTGGGGGGTGGGGGAGGGGAGGGGGAAACTTTTTAAAATCTCTTCCCTGCACAGGAGACCAGACTTTTTCCCTGACGAGTCTCCATTGTCGTTGGGGCCTAGTACCGTGGAGCGGCCTCCGAACTGGACGACCTGGGGGCTCCAGTTGCGGAGCTGCGGACTCGGAGCGTGGGGAGCGGTGGTGGCTCTGCTGCGGACCAACTCCAGAGCTCCAGCTCCAGCTGCGGCCCGACTCCGGAGCTCCAGCTCCAGCTGCAGATTACTGCCGGTGGACTGTCGGGATATCGGGAGCTCGCGGGTCCGGGTGGGAGACCGCTTTCCGGAGCTCCCGCAACACAACTTCTTGCAACGACTCGGAGTGGGGCCGTACATCGCCCGGCGCGGCTTTAATGGCCTGGGGACATTCCAGCGCCCGCCGGGGGCTCCAACTTTGAGACATTAAAACCTGGAGCGTACATCGCCCGGCGCGGCCTCAATGGCCGCGGGACATTCCAACGCCCGCCTGGGGCTTCGACATCGGGAGAGAAATGGTGTGGGGGAGAGAGAAGACTTTGTCTTCCATCACAGTGAGGAGGAGATTCACTGTGATGGATGTTTGTGTAAATTTAATTGTTTGTATGTTTTGTAGGAATTGTTTTGTTGTATGGCTGTAGAAATGGAGTTTTGTTTGAGCCTCTCTGAGGTTCGAATGACAAGTAATAAAATTTAATCTAATCTAAAAAGATGTTGCCCCAAAATGTTGGGTCAACATCCTTTTTTCTGGTTTCTGTGCTATTCTATTATATCACTGAAATGTAGGAACAACATCCTCTGAAGCCTGAATTGCTGAGCATTTTCTGCTTTTAGCTTACTGCTAAATTAACCAACAAAAATTACGAAAGAAACGGAACTTGTCTGAGGAGCAGAACCGAATCTCTCTGCTTCCAGCCGTGTGATAAACCCTGCACTCTGGATACTTTCAAAAGAGAGCTAGATAGGGCTCTTAAAGATAGTGGAGTCAGGGGATATGGGGAGAAGGCAGGAACGGGGTACTGATTGGGGATAATCAGCCATGATCACATTGAATGGTGGTGCCGGCTCGAAGGGCCAAATGGTCTACTCCTGCACCTATTGTCACTCAACACTGACCATTTCAGGATTTTACCTTCTAATTTTGCACCCAATACTCCATACAAAATTATTATTTTGTGGAGACACAAGGAACTGCAGATGCTGGACTATCGCCAGCATCGCAAATGCTGTGATGCACAAAGTGCTGGGGTTCTCAGTTTGTTTTTTATCAGTCTTATATTATTTACTTTATATGTATGCAATTGTATAGGTCATGATCAACTGATTTCCGTCGATTCCAGATCATTTATTAATTGATAAGGTTTGGGCATCACTGCAAGGCCAGATTTACTGTCTGTCACTAGTTACCCTTGTTGCCTTCTTAAACTGCTGAAGTCCGGCTGATGATGTTATTCCAAGTATTATCTATTGCAACAAGTGATGGCTCCCACTGATTGTACCGGAAGCTTGCATCTTTTTCAGGACTGACGATGACAGCAATGTCTGCATTTGAAACATGGAAGATGGACACGAAATAAGAAGTATTGATGAGTGGGAACAGGGCCAGCCTTAGGAGGTGCTGGGCCCAATTGGGAAAAATTGTCATCGAAATATAAATAAATAATTATAAACGAGTCACGTGTCGTGAGTAATATGACAGTCAGTCGGCTTTAAAACAAATCTTAAACCGCGCATGCGCAGATTGTTCTCTCCGTAAAAATAAAAATAACAAAAGTAACAATTCAATTTTCCCACGGCTTCCAAATCGCCTTCTTTCTGAATTACTGAATGGGTGGGAGGTGGAGGGTGATGGCAGGTGGAAAGATGGTGGGAAAAACGGGAGCACACCGGGACAAGTTGAATCAGTTGTCATCTTATTGAATGACTATACTAGTTCAACTTATCAAGGGACCAATTTCGGGGGAGAGTTCCTTTCACAGCATGTGGGGAGTCTAGCCAGCGGTAAAGTTGCGGGGAGTAGGTCGAGTTCATGCCAGTAACTCACTCACTCACCGCTGCCGCGGCACTCCGAGCACGGAGCTACCGCAATGTGGCCGGGGAGGGAAGCAGCTCACGTGGCTACTAGCAGCCGCCATCACCGGACAGCGGAACCGACTGCCATCTCAGCGCCTCCTAACGCTCACCTCTGGCAGTGCTCTCCATCTGAACAGTGAGGGGACCAGCTCAAGAGCAAAGATCATAGAACGGAGTGGTTGAACGGGTGATGGATAACATCACAGCGGGCGGTGCTTACTCCTGTGTCAGCGCGAACAAGGGATCGGTTGAGGTTACTCGCACTGACATATGGAGCAGAATTCAGAGAAGACTTCATTTAATTTAAAGACTTGGTGATCTGCCAAGACCTCTTTAAAATCATGGAGCCAGAAGATGAAGAAAGAGTCACGCCTGAGGAACCACGAGGTGGTGATGAAAGACAAACTAGACAACTTAAATTCACTGAGAAAGGCCAAGTTCTAGCTTTGAATGAAACTAAGAAAGAGGAAAACTCGATTTTGGAGCAAGCTAACGTGTCTATCGATAGCTACAGAAAACTCTTGTATCGAGAAGAAAGAGATAATTCACAAGCTGCTTATTTGAAAGAAACCAAGAAGGAGAGAAATAAATTATGGAAACAGGTTACCACGTTAATTGAGAAAGAGTAGAAATTAATGGAATCAGAACAGAACATGATCAAGGTGAAATCTAATAGGAGACAACTATTGAACCTCTGCCAGGAGGTTGGCAAGAAACAAGATGTGCTGTTGTGTTTACAGCCGTCTTGGGAAGAATGCATAAGACGCACCCAATGGAAGGAAGACAGGGTGAAGATATTCAATGCTTTCATGGATAAGGCAGAGGAGTGGTTATCTGAAATTATGCCACAACTTATGAGCTGAGTAGCTGGAAGTGCGATGCAACAAGGTGCCAGAATAGAAGATGAGATTGCACCTGGGCATAGTATCTCAAATGTATCTTCACGAGGATCAAGACATAAATCTGGTTCTTCAGCCAGTTTGTTATCAAGGGCTTCTGCTCGATTGGGAGTTGAAGCTGACCTAGCCGCTCTCTCAATAGAAGCGGAAGCCATCCCATCAAGTAAACCTTTGTGCTTCTCTCTTTCTCCACCTTTAAGATGCTGCCTAAATTGTGCCTCTTTCACCAACCTTTTGGCCGCCTGCCCTAATATCTTTCCATGTGTCTCTGCAACCAATTTGTTTTGATAATGTTCATGTGGAATAGTTTGCATTTTCTTTAATCTAAAATGATACGATAACATATAATATTATATATATATATAATATAAGCTAGAGAGTGCAGAGATTTACAAGGATGTTCCCGGGACTTGAGGACTTGTCTTAGAGGGAGAGACTGGGTAGGCTAGGACTTTATTCCTTAGAGGATGAGGGGCGATCGTATGGAGGGGCGATCATATGGAGGTGTATAAAATCATGAGGTGATAGGGTGAATGCAGAGAGTCTTTTACCCAGAATAGGGCAATCAAGAACCAGGACATACAGTGCCCTCCATAATGTTTGGGGCAAAGACCCTTTATTTAATTATTTGCCCCAGTACTCCACAATTTGGGATTTGTAATAGAAAAAAAATCACATATGGTCAAAGTGCACATTGTCAGATTTTAATAAAGGCCATTATAATACATTTTGGTTTCACCATGTATAAATTACAGTGTTAATCCTGGCTGAAATTGAGCAGCCATAGTAGCCAAACTTTAATAAGGACTCATGTATTGCTAGGCCATTTTGGTCAAGTCTGGCGTGCTCTGTAGAAATGGGAAAACCTTCTGAATGGTGCCAGCAAGTCTGGGGCCCAGATTTGAAATGTTGCATATTCAGTTGACAGATGGATGGGATTTCAGCAGAGAACATTCTAGGAAATGTAAAATGCATGAGGTAAATTGTATAAATGCAAACTAAGTGTACATATTGTAAATAATGTTGCGAGACAGTTTCCCTGTTACTTGTTGATTGGTGGAAATGTTAAGCCCTGTCTGGTTTGTTTGAATCCCTGGGTAAATGTTACATTATTCAGGTTCTGTTAGCTTCTTCTGGAAGCTTCTCCTGCAACAATGTAAGGAGATTTTGTAATTGGCCCGTGTAATTGTCAATAATGTATTGTTGTAATTTGTTATGTTTGATTGGATTGTAAATATACCACCCCTTTGTAGTTCGGCCCCTCAAGAGTCTGGGATATATAAAAGGCAGCCCCCATGAGGTCCTTTGTCGATCTTGAAGAGAGCTTGGGACTGTGTGACCTTTTGGACTGTTTCTGCTTGCACGAGGCTGAAAGGCTTGGCCAGGCAAATACAAGGATCGAACCTGCAGTGGTTCAGGTGTCGAATAGGGTAATTTGTTGTGCAATCCAAAAATAAAGATTAGTTGTTCCAGTGCTTGAATCAGTGGTTTATTGGCTGAACTAGACTGGGGGGAAGCTTAGAAGAACGTATTTACATTGGGGGCTCGTCCGGGATCTCAACGGACCCCCAAACCCAAGCCTGCGATTAAGGGTGTTGAGCTGTTCCCGACCGCAAGTGCAGAAATCGGCGCCACTGTGCGGTTTTCACATTAATATTCGTCACTTCGCTGTTCGGAACAGATCGATCATTCGTGGGCTTGGGAAAGGGTCTCAACGAGATCGTAGAGCAGAGTCTAGCAAGCACTGAGGGCATTAGTGCCTTTGGGGTTAGAGGCCCTACTGAGTTAAAGGTCCATAACATAACATCAGGGTTGGGTTAAAGGCCCTCTCCTCTGGGTTTAAGGACCATAAAACTTGGTCGTAGTTGGTAGCTGTAGCTGCTGGCGAAAACCAGAAAAATTGTTCCGTGCAGAGAAACTGGATTATAGGTATCCGATTGATGGGATAATGAAAAACAAAACTGGGTATTACGTGCTAAGCGGTGAAGCATTGATCGTCATTGCTGGGGGCACAGCAATTAGAATACTGACTAATCAAAGAATATCATAGCAGATAAAGAGGGAGATATCTTATAGTTACGGGATAAATCAACTCTACACCACTTACTATGGTAAATATATATGCGCCTAATTTTGACAATCCTCAATTTTTTAACAAGATACTGAATATAATTTCAGAATTTAATTATCAAAATGTGATAATTCGGGGAGATTTCAATTGCGTTTTAGATCCATACCTGGATAAATCTGCACAACAAAAGAGGCTTAACATAAAATCAAAAGCTAGTGAACTCCTAAATACATATATAAAAAATACAAATATAACAGACGTATGGAGGATCGCTAATCCAGTTGGTAGGGAATACTCCTTTTACTCAATGGTACATAAAACATACTCACGTATCGATTATTTTTTAGTCGACATTAAATTAATTCCTTATACAACAAATCCTAAATATCATAACAGTATAATTTCTGATCACTCTCCGTTAACATTTTTCTTAGAAATAGGAATGCCCAATAAAAAATCGTTTTGGAGGTTTAATCCCCAAATTTTATACGATCCACAAGGTGGTATACATCTAAAACAACAGATGGAATTTTTTTTTAGGCTAACGACACGCCAGGCATCTCACCCTCTTTATTATGGGAATCTTTTAAGGCATTTATTAGATGATCTATAATTTCATATCAAGCATTTCAAAATAAAAAAAATAAGGAAGAACAATTGCAGTTAGAAGAATAAAATAGACAATTAGGCTTAGATAATGCTAAAGAACCAACCATAGACAAACACAATAAAATAACAACATTGAAATTTAAATTAAACAGAATCTTATCTACAAGAGTTGTGATACTATTTCAGAATTACAAAACAGGAAAACCTTGAATAAACTCTTTGCACATCAATTGAAAAAACGGGAAAAGGATCATACGATTTCAAAAATTAAATCAGATAAAGGTGAATTGTTAACATTACCTAAAGACATCAATAAAAGATTTGCTAAATTTTATCAAAATGTATACACATCAAAAATATCAGCAGAGAACACTAAAGTTACAAATTTCTTGGATAATTGTAACCTCCCTAAACGTAATCTGCTGGAACAAGAGGAATTAGGAGCTCAGATCTCAATTAAAGAAATAGAAGAGACAATAAACTCACTGAAGAATGGTAAAACGCCAGGACCAGATGGATTTAGTAATGAATTTTATAAAAGATTCTACACACATACCGAAAAAAGATAAAGATCTAGAAGATCCCGGTTCATATAGAGCCATTGCATTGTTAAACACAGATCAGAAAATACTAGCGAAAATTCCAGCAAGAAGATTGAGCAAATATGTTAGTAAATTAATAAATGCGGATCAAATTGGGTTTATACCTAAGAGATAATCATTCAATAATTTGAGACGTCTGTTTAATATAATGCATTCATATAAGACACCGGCCCCGTTGCTCAGAAGGGTAAGGAAAAGAAGAGGAGGGCATTAGTAATAGGGGACTCTATAGTTAGGGGGTCAGATCGGTGATTCTGTGGATGCAGTCCGGAGACCCGGATGGTAGTTTGCCTCCCTGGTGCCAGGGTCTGGGATGTGTCTGAACGTGTCCCAAGATATCCTGAAAAGGGAGGGAGAGGAGCCTGAGGTCATGGTACATATTGGTACCAATGACATAGGTAAAAAAAGAGAAGAGATCATGAAAGGAGAATTTAGGGAGTTAGGAAGAGAGTTAAAGTAAAGGACCGCAAAGATAACAATCTCAGGATTACTTCCTGTGCCACGCGACAGTGAGAGTAGGAATGGAGCAAGGTGGAGGATAAATGCCTGGCTGAAGGACTGGTGCAGAGGGTAGGGATTCAAGTTTCTGGATCAATGGAATCTCTTTTGGGGAAGAAGTGACCTGTATAAAAAGGACGGGTTGCACTTGAACATGAGGGGGACCAGTATCCTGGCAGGGACATTTGCAAAGGCTACCGGGGGGACTTTAAACTAGAACGGTTGGGGGGAGGGACTCAAATAGAGAAAGCCAGTAGACAGGGTCTGAGGCAGGAGGCAGAGAAGGAAGCAATCAGACCCAACATGCAGGGGGGAAAGAGAAAAAAAATTATAAACAGAGAATAAGAGGTGGTGGGTTTCCAGGGCAAAAATCAAAAGGGGCCACTTGTCAATATAATTGTATAAGGAGTAAGAGTGTTGTAAAAACAAGCCTGAAGGCTTTGTGTCTCAATGCAAAGACCATTCGTAATAAGGTGGACGAGTTGAATGTGCAGATAGCTATTAATGACTATGTTATAGTTGGGATCACGGAGACATGGCACAAGGGGGACCAAGGCTGGAAGCTGAACATCCAGGGATATTCAATATTCAGGCGGGATAGACAGAAAGGAAATGGAGGTAGGGTAGCGTTGCTGGTGAGAGAGGAGATTAAATGCAATAGAAAGGAAGGACATTAGCTTCGAGGATGTGGAATCGATATGGGTAGAGCTGCAAAATTCTAAGGGCAGAAAACGCTAGTGGGAGTTGCGTACATGCCACCTAACAGTAGTAGTGGAGTTGGGGATGGCATCAAACAGGAAATTAGAAATGCGTGCAACAGGGGTAAAACAGTTATAATGGGTGACATCAATCTACATATAGGTTGGGTGACTCAAATTGGCAGGGGTGCTGAGGAAGAGGATTTCTTGGAATGAATGCGGGATAGTTTTCTAAACCAACATGTAGAGGAACCAACGAGAGAGCAGGCTATTCTAGACTGGGTATTGAGTAATGAGGGAGGGTTAGTTTAGCAGTCTTATTGTGCGTGGCCCCTTGGGCAAGAGTGACCATAATATGGTTGAGTTCTTCATTAGGATGGAGAGTGACATAATTAAGTCAGAAACAAGGGTTCTGAACTTAAACAAACGTAACTATGAAGGTATTAGACTTGAATTGGCCAAGATAGACTGGCAAGTGATACTTAAAGGGTTGACAGTGGATGTGCAATGGAAGGTATTTAAAGACTGCATGGATGAACTACAACAATTGTTCATCCCAGTTTGGCAAAAGAATAAATCAGGGAAGGTAGTGCATCCATGGATAACAAGGGAAATCAGGGATAGTATAAAAACAAAAGATGAAGCATACAAATTAGCCAGAAAAAGCCGCCTACCAGAGGACTGGGAGAAATTCAGTGTCCTGCACAGGAGGACAAAGGGCTTAATTAGGAAAGGGAAAATAGATTATGAAAGAAAACTGGCAGGGAACATAAAAACTGACTGCTGAGGAAGACATAAATAATCTTCCGGAAATAGCAGGGGACCGGGGTCAAATAAGGTGGAGGAAAACTGAGTGAAATCTAGGTTAGCCGGGAAGTGGGGTTGGGTAAATTGAATGGATTAAAGGCTGATAAATCACCAGGGCCAGATAGTCTGCATCCAGAATACTCAGGGAAGTAGCCACAGAAATAGTGGATGCATTAGTGAACATTTTTCAAAACTCCTTAGATTCTGGAGTAGTTCCTGAGGATTGGAGGGTAGCTAATGTAACCCCACTTTTTAAAAAAGGAGGGAGAGAGAAAATGGAGAATTACAGACCAGTTAGTCTAACATCGGTAGTGGGGAAACTGCTAGAGTCAGTTACTAAAGATGGGATAGCAGTACATTTGCACGATGGTGAAATCATTAGACAAAGTCAGCATGGATTTGCAAAAGGTAAATCATGTCTGACGAATCTTATAGAATTTTTCGAGGATGTAACTAGCAGAGTGGATAAGGGAGGACCAGTGGATGTGTTATATCTAAACTTTCAGAAGGCTTTCGACAAGGTCCCACATAAGAGTATACAAACTTAAAGCACACGGTATTGGGGGTTCAGTATTGATGTGGATAGAGAACTGGCTGGCAGACAGGAAGCAAAGGGTAGGAGTAAACGGGTCCTTTTCAGAATGGCAGGCAGTGACTAGTGGGGTACCGCAAGGCTCAGTGCTGGGACCCCAGCTATTTACAATATATATTAATGATTTGGACGAGGGAATTGAATGCAACATCTCCAAGTTTGCGGTTGACACTAAGCTGGGGGGTAATGTTAGGTGTGAGGAGGATGCTAGGAGGCTGTAAGGTGACTTGGATAGGCTGGGTGAGTGGGCAAATGCATGGCAGATGCAGTATAATGTGGATAAATGTGAGGTTATCCACTTTGGTGGGAAAAACAGGAGGGTAGACTATTATCTGAATGGTGGCAAATTAGGAAAAGTGGAGATGCAACGAGACCTTGGTGTCATGGTACACCAATCATTGAACGTAGGCATGCAGGTGCAGTGACGAAAGCAAATGGTATGTTAGCATTCATAGCGAAAGGATTTGAGTACAAGAGCAGTTGTACAGGGTTTTGGTGAGACCACACCTGGAGTATTGCGTACAGTTTTGGTCTCCAAATCTTAGAAAAGACATTCTTGCCATAGAGGGGGTACAGAGAAGGTTCACCAGACTGATTCCTGGGATGACTTGGCTTGTACTCACTAGAATTTAGAAGACTGAGGGGGGGATCTTATAGAAACTTACAAAATTCTTAAGGGGTTTGGATAGGCTAGATGCAGGAAGATTGTTCCCGATGTTGGGGAGGTCCAGAACAAGGGGTCACAGTCTAAGGATAAGGGGGAATTCCTTTAGGACCGAGATGAGGAAAACATATTTCACACAGAGAGTGGTGAGTCTCTGGAATTCTCTGCCACAGAAGGTAGTTGAGGCCAGTTCATTGGCTAATATTTAAGAGGGAGTTAGATGTGGCCCTTGTGGCTAAAGGGATCAGGGGGTATGGAGAGAAGGCAGGTACAGGATACTGAGTTGGATGATCAGCCATGATCATATTGAATGGCGGTGCAGGCTCGAAGGGCCGAATGGCCTACTCCTGCACCTATTTTCTTCGTTTCTAATACTGAAGAGGAAGACATCAATTATTTCATTGGAGCAGAAAAAACATTCGACCAGGTGGAATGGGAATATCTCTTCAAAGTATTGCAAAAATTTCAAATGGGAGAGAATTTTATCTTATGGGTAAAACTATTATATGACAAGTCGTGTGCTAGATGCTGACTAATAATATCTTTCTCCAAAATTTCAACTATCCAGGGGCAATAGACAGGGATGTGTACTATCACCACTGCTATTTCCTCGTGTGATAGAACCCTTAGCTGAAAGTATAATAACGCATCCAAACATCCACGGTTATAATACAAATCATTCAAATAATAAAATATCACTATATGCAGACGACGTATTATTATATATCACAAAATCGCAAATCAGCATTCCAAATATATTAAAATGTAATAGAGTCATTTGGATCCTTTTCAGGATATAGAATAAATAGGAATAAAAGTGAAATTATGACAATTAAACCTCAAGAATCGACACACCTTTTAAAATTCCCCTTTAGAAGTGCTTCAGAAAAATTTAAATATCTGGGTATCCAAATTACCAGAAAATAGAATCTTTATTCAATGCAAACTATATGCCCTTACTTACTAAATTAAATGCTTTGATTAAATTCTGGAAAACACTACCAATGTCTTTAATAGGCAGAATAAACGCCATAAAAATGATTATTTTGCCACAAATCTTATATTTATTTCAATCAATACCAATATATTTACCTAATTTTATTTTTTTTTAAACTTGACTCTGATACCACAAATTTCATATGGGACTATGTCCCACAGAATTCGAAGAAGACACCTGTGTAAACCCAAGGAATTCGGCAGACTGACACTACCCAATTTTTTTGTACTATCATTGGGCAACAAATATCAAAAATGTAATTTACTTGTTGGACAATTCTGCCCAACAGGTAGATTGGATAGTAATGGAGAGAGAGGATTGCTCTCCTTTTAATATAGGAGCGATCCTTCTCTCACCGATAAAACTGAATAATACGATATACAAGAAAAATTCAATTATTCAGTGTATAACACGAATTTGGAAACAAATAAAATTAACTTTCAAATTAAGAAATCTATCGCTTCTCTGTCCTATTGTTAATAATCCGTTGTTTAAACCATCTATTATCGATAAAACGTTTGCACATTGGGAAAGAATAGGCATTAAAACGTTTGGAGAAATGTATGAAATGGGAAATCTTTTATCATTCCAACAAGTACAACTAAAATACAACCTGAAAAGTAATCAATACTTTAAACACCTTCAAATCCGTGACTTCTTGAAAAAACATACAAAAGAACATAAATCTTCAGATATATTTGATGAAGCTATGAACAGAAAGGCGGATTGTACTAATTTAATATCATATTCGTATAATATCATTTTAAAACATAGAGATACTACCGTCTGATGCAATTAGAAGAGATTGGGAACAAGAATTATCTATAAATATCTCGAAAGACAGATGGGATAAATATTTGCTATATGTACATAAATGTTCAATAAATGTAAGACATAGCTTAATTCAATTCAAAATGTTACATAGATTATATTACTCAAAAACTAAACTGAATAAATGTTTTCCAAATGTGTCTCCCATCTGCGATAAATGCTCATCTCAAGATGCAACTATAGCACACTCCTTTGTCTTTTGCATAAAACTTCAGAGGTTTTGGAAGGAAATTTTCACAAAAGTATTTAAAATAAAATTGAACCCCAATGCAGAACTGATTATCTTTGGAACAATGGAGGTCGGCTCTGAGCTGACTTCATTCCTTAATTATGGCTTAATAACGGCAAAAAAACATATTAAAATTCTGGAAAAATGCACCAACACCAACGCTTAAAATGTGGATTTCAAACATGTCTGAAATGTTACACATAGAAGATATGAAATTCGTCCTAGCAGGCAAATCAGACCAATTCTCTAAGATTTGGTCTCCCTTTATCGATTTATTACAAGCATATGGTGCAACTTAACCCTGGAAATTAACTGTTTCAGAACTGGGTGAGGGGTGCGCAAAGATAAGAAGCAGGTATATCCCTTTTATTTTATTTTTGTTTTTGCTTTTTTCTCTCTCTTTTTCTTGTACCTTTTCACGAACTCTCACTTTCACCACTTTACCTAGCAATGTTACAAAATTTTGAGATTTTAAAAATCAAGTCTGCAATTTATCCCATCAGATAAAGCATAAAAAGAAGTTTAATTTGACACCTCATTCACTTTCATATCTTCAGTATTAAAAAAGTTATGGCCATTTTCATACTCGGAAATTAGCATCTTGTTCCCCATTGCCTTTCCATTGACTTAACTCAAAAGCTGTGATCGAGGACAGTCAAAAGCCTATAACTTTCTTAAAAATTAAGAGAACTGAATGACATTTTCAGTTATTATAGATTGAAGCATTCTGAAACAAATATGAAATAATCTTACTTGGATGACCTGAAATTAAAGCATATAATTAGTTAGTTACCTAATTGTAGCTAATTGCAAAATTCAATTACTAGATCTAAACATCTATCCATTTCTTGTAATAATATTTTTATTATAAGTAATCCATCATAACAACGGTATAACAACTTTTCAAATACCCAACCAACTTATTTCAATAAGTATACGAATGTTACAAGTGATTCTTATAAACTTCTATTTTTTTAGAAAGTAGAAAAAGAAAAGAATAGATTTTAATCAATAAAAATAGTGATTAAATAATCATTTTGATATAGAAGAAGAAAGGGAGAAGAAGAAAAATATGTATATATTCTTATTATATGTATTTAATTAAAACAAAGTATTATATATATTATTTTTTTTTTAAAAGAGATTATAGTATACATCTTAATAATGAATAACACAATTTCAAATAGCAATATCTATAGAGACATGTATAACAAATCAAAAAGACAAACAGAAAGTTATTTTCATCTGATCCTGCTGGGTACCCATTGAGTTGTGATGCCAAGAACAGCTACACCTTCAAATATTCTGTATATGGAGACCATATCTGTTCAAAGAGTTCATATTTGTCTGATTCTGATAAATCTGATTCTTTCCAAATGCAACGTCTCCAACATTTTCACTGTCCACATTTTAATTGTGGGGGATAATGTTCCCTTCCAAACTGTTAATATTAGATTGGAATTCGGAACTCCTAATATTATTAATTTTGGATCTGGGTCCAGTTTAATTTTAAGAACTTCAGAGATAACTCTAAATATTTCTGTCCAATAATAATTAAGTTTTATACATGTTACAAAACTATGCTTTAAATTAGCTTCCAAGTTCTGACATTTATCACAAATAGGAGAAATGTTAGGATAAATTCTATTTAATTTCATTTTTGAATAATGTAATCTGTGTAATACCTTAAATTGTATCAATATATGTCTAGCATTTAATGAGCAGCGATGTATACATTGTAGGGTTTCTTCCCAAGTTTCCTTCGTTATAGATAAACCTATTTCATTTTCCCATGTTTGTCGATATATTTCCGAAGTTGGGATTTCCATATCCAAAATAGTATTATATATATACGCTATTAATTTTTTTGTATTTGGGTGTTTATTAAACAATTCATCTAATAATCCATCTATCCATTTCTTAAGAAAAGATAAACATTTTTAAATTGCCTAAGTGTCCAAATAACATTCACACAATAATTCACAATATAACATAATTTTAAAATCTCAAATTCATGAATTTATAGGCCAAATGGAAGGAATTTAGTGTTTAATTCCCGTAAATTAATGGCCATTTAAATCAACTTGCGAGTGGATTTTAGTGGAACGCGGTGAATTGGAACGTTGCGGTTTGCGGTGAATTTAACCCACAGTCGGCAGGAAAAACACTGCCGGTTCGTATATTTTTTTTGTCCCCTTTTCGCAACATGAAAATTTGATTAAATGCTTCCTAAGAACCATGTTTTTATGTAAAAATAAACAGAGTACTTTATTTTCTCCCCTACGTAAAATCCTTCCCGTTGTCGACGTTCACGGCTTTAGAAGATGATTTTTAAATTACTCTAGCTAATAAATGATCTAGCGTAGTTTAAAAATACCTTCATAAAACAAATATTGGAGTGATTTCTCTTTAGCGACGAAATCCCCTGAGATGGATCGACTTGAACTGTCTGGAGAAAAACGGCACTTTAAACCCGCCCCCCTTTGAAAGGCGCCAAAGTCGCGCACACGGGGAGTGGCAGAACTGCAGCGCCACTAAAGGTAAGTTTTGTAACATACCTACTTTACCTAACTTTCTTTTTCTCTCTTTTTGCTTCTACTACTTTTTTTATTATTAAATTTAAAAATAAGAAGTTGTACAATAAATGTATTATATTATTCTTGGTTTACACTACTGTGTATGACTTCTAATAAAAAAAAAATTTATTATTAAAAAGGAAAGGTGCACTCCAAAAATCGGCATCGACTGCCAGAGTGGAGACTACCTGGTGCAAAGCAGGTGGAAAAGAAGCGGCCTTTTTGACAGGGTGAGCCAGGGTGGAAGATTGCAACCTTCACGTGGTCCGCCCTGTTTCGACTAATGCAATCAATTCTACGTGCACAAACAGAAGATCAAATAGAACAAGTTGTCCTACAACTTTAAGCTGTGTACGCCATACGAAAGAAGAAGAAGAAGACAGGGTGAGCCTATGTTGGTTAAAGTCCACACCTGTTTGAGATATCCAAATATCTGAAAAGACGGGGGAGGACTCTCGTAAAGGCATCGGGCACTCGGTAGTTAGAGTATAGATTAATTGAGAATATTCTAATCATTCAAGAAGTCTATCCAAACTAAATTTGAATTTGCATTTGCGTACGTCGAGTTACGCACCAAAAGCTAATTGGTCTGATCCGAGCGAACTGAAATTTTAGAATTAAAGTATCTAAATACAGAATCTCATATTGTTCTGGCATGTACTTCAGAATTCTGTGCATGATATATAACTTTGAAGTTTGTATATTGTGTTTGAGATCGATTCCGAATAACGGCTGATCAACCAGGAGAAGTACCCCTCTGATCGATTGTTGATTAGTACCTGATCGCGAAGAGTAACTGAGAGAAGGGAAACTGATTTGTTAGTGAAAAGTAACCGGATGGGAAAAAAGTATCCCTAAGTCTGAGAACTTAGAGTGGAGGGATAGGTCCCCCAATAGAAGTCTGAGCACTTAGTAAGAGAAGAACTATCTGAAGGGGATAAGTAGCTATCTAAGAAGTAGTACCCCTCAGCAAAGAGTATCCTATGAAGGGGAAAGTCTTCTGTATCTGAGGGAGAGGTTCACTGGTCGATGGCAGTGTGACACGGAATTGAAATCAAGTGTGATTTGTTTGTGGAATTGTATAAAGATTGCTGTTATTGTACTGTGTTTGTGACAGAGTCTAGTAAATTTCCAGTGTATATATTTGTTTCAGATCCGAACTGTATATAAATAATTTGTTGCTTGTAAGGAACTTTTGGGAAGTGTTAAGATCGTGAATTGTTATTGTGTACTGTTTAAGAGTTTGAGTGTTTAGAAGACTGGGGTAATAGTGGATTAGAGAGAGATAAGAATTTGGTTTGGTTGGGATTGTGTTGGTATTAAAGTCCGATCCATGGTTGTTCGATCGGGGGGGGGGGGGGGGGGGGGGGGGGGGGGGGGGGGGGGGGGGGGGGGGGAGGGGGGGTCGTATCCTTCTGATCGATTGCTTCGGGGAAGGGATTGGTCTGTTGACCGAGCACACCATGAGGAGCAATTAAAACAGTGGATGATTTAATAATGATACGAAGTGAATGCTTATAGTTTATATTGTCGTGTGTCTTTGTTTGCTTGTGATAGGTGGTATAGTTTCTGGCTTGAGTATAGTTTTACTTGCGTGGTTTGGATTCATTTGTCTCTGTTAAATTGAAGTATTTTGAGTGGGAGCAACTGCTGCTATTTGAATATTAAGAGCCTCAAGGGCCTGTCCCACCAGCATGCGATTGCATGCGTCTAGCGCGACCAAAACGTGGTCGCTTGAGGCGTACGGCCGCGCGGGGCCGGTTCCACTTTGAACCGCGGAGGCGTATGGAGTTGTGCGGGGCTGGTTCTGACATCATACTTACCAATCAGCTGGGGAGGAGGCGGGCCGACTGAATTTGGACGTCGCACGGCGTCGCGCAGTGACGTCATCACGCAACGGCACGCCGGGCGGTGATGTCGTCGCGCAACGCCACGCGCTAGGTGTACGCCATCAAGATGCTGCGTACGACATCAGGACGCTGCGTAAGCCCTCAATGCGCCTGCGGGCCGACAGGCCGTTGGTGCGCAGAATTTTCGAACAGTGCAGGTTTTTCGGAGCTCCGTGCGATGTCGGAACCAGCCCCGCACAACTCCATACGCCTCCGCACATCGAAGTGGGTCAGGATCGGCGCGGCCGTACGACTCAAGCGACCATGTTTGGTCACACTAGATGCATGCAATCGCATGCTGGTGGGATAGGCCCTTTAGTCTGGAAGCTGGAACTGTTTTCGGACTGGAAGTTGAATGGGTGATTGTGAATGAGAGAGGAGATTGATGAGAGTTGAGCTAAGCTACTTCACGCATGAGGGACACCCCCCCCCCCCCCCCCCCCCACCCCCCCACCTAGTCAAGTCAAGTCAAGTTTATTCATCACATACGCATACGAGATGTGCAGTGAAATGAAAAGTGTCAATGCTTGTGGATTGTGCAAAAAAACCCTACAAAACAGAATGGAACAGAATCACATATTCACATATTACATATTTGTGGGAGGAAAAAAGAGAAAAAAACAGCAATTTAAAAAAGACATCACACAACAGTAAATTGGCACAGTAAAGTTAGTCCCTGGTGAGATAGGAGTTTACAGTCCTAACGGCCTGTGGGAAGAAACTCCTTCTCATCCTCTGTTTTCACAGCATGGCAACGGAGGCGTTTGCCTGACCGTAGCAGCTGGAACAGCCTGTTGATGGGGTGGAAGGGGTCCCTCATGATCTTGTTGGCCCTGAACATGTTAAATAACCTTTTTGTTAAGTTGTTGTGCCTTCAGGACAGTATTACCTATGAAACACAGTTATCTGGGGAGTGAGGTAAAAGAGTATGTGGACTCTCAAGAACGGGCAGAAGACACAACTCAGGTAGGATGTGTAATCATCATTCCATCCAGGTAGCTCCCCAGAGACAGAAACAAACAGAAAGAGTGATACCGTCCTGTCCCTTTAACAACTACCATCTGGAAAAGGCCAACAGACAAAGAAAGCTGCTTCTCGGTATTCCTATTCCTACAAATTTAAAATATCTCACACATACCCTGGTGCCCATCTGTACCAACATAACATAACAATTGACACCAGTGAAAACGAAGAACAAGTCTCAAGAATTTAAAGAAACATAGACAGCCTCTAAAGACCATTGAGGCAAGCTCCAACTTAAAAAATTAACGAAGGAAACCTGGGAATGAACACTTTTCTGTGGTTCGGGGACACCTACTTTGCGCCTAAATTTAGTTGTGAAGTGACAAAATTCTGAATTAGATCTCTAAATTGTGTGGTGATGTATTGGAAGAACTTGGAAATGGGTTATGGGGTATAGGAGTATTGACATTTGAGAATTAAACTGGTATTTTTATTGTCTCACCCTCAGATAGACAGCCAAAGATGGGAAGGATTGGTAACAGTCATGGAGGAAAGAACAGAACTTGACAAGGTCGGTATTATAGAATATGAAATTTCAGAGAATGTGAGAGATGGCGTAAAAAGAGTAAGGAATGAGGAAGTGCAAGGACAAAGCTTCCCTTCAAGGAGTCAAGGCTGACCCCTTAGAGAAGAGTTACTGGAGAGAAAGGGGTGACTGCATTAGAAGCACCAGGGGAATGGGTACTTGTTGTCAGAGTTGATGTATTTGACTGGTGGATCAAAATTGATCCAACCCTTGATAATAAAGAGACTACTGTTATCAAGGCATAAAGAAAATTGTCCCCAAATTCGGTATTCTTAATTGGCTTGATTTGAAATAATGGTCCACACAAATGGAAATGAATTGATGAAATTAAATAGCTGGGAATTCCACAGAAATTGGATTGAATTGTGTTATCGACCGCAAGCTGTGGATTGGACAGATCCAGAAATTCAAGATAGTAAATTAAAGGCTGAGACTGAATTTGGCTGAATTGAAGTATTTTCCATGGTTATTTTGAATAAGAGTCATGCATGTAGGGGTATCTGGACTGAACTCAGCTGAAATTTACGTGAGAAACTTTCATTTAACGTACATTGGAAACCACCTTGTGACTGCAGAGATAACTGATTACTTGTTAGTGTTGATCATAGTATGGGAAAGATTATATCACAGTGTAGTAATAGTATATAGAAAAGGGCTTTTGGTTAATAGTGGATGACAGGAATGGATGGGAAAGCATCAGTGAAAGTATGGAGTGTAACTTACTTCATCCCAAGTTCTCTTAGGAATTATAGGTTCAACTATGGATCAAGTACAGAGGGATTGACAACGCAGATGGAGGGGATTCGCGCCCACGAAAACACAGGAGGTGAAGATTCATCAGACGGGTATCATGAAGCTACGCCCACAAAAACTCGGGAAGCTTGATGAGATTCTGAGAAGAAACATCATCATCTTGTTATTAATTTGTTTGATAATGTACCAGTCACCAATCTGCTTTGGTTATCATAAATTATGGTTATATTTGATAAAAGGGAGGAATGTTAATCCTGGCTCTAATCGAGCAGCCATAGTACCCAAACTTTAATAAGGACTCATGTATTGCTAGGCCATCTTGGTCAAGTCTATAGGAATGGGTCAAGCTTCTGAATGGTGCCAGCAAGTCTGGGACCCAGATCAGTGTTGCATATTCTGTTGACAGATGGATTGGATTTCTGCAGAGGACATTCGAGGAAATGTAAAATGCATGAGGTTAATTGGATAAATGCAAACTAAGTGTACATATTGTAAATAATGTGGTGAAACAGTTTCCCTGTTACTTGTTAATTGGTTGAAATGTTAAGCCCTGTCTGGTTTGTTTGAATCCCTGGGTAAATGTTGCATTATCCAGGTTCTGTTAGCTTCTTCGGGAAGTTTCTCCTGCAACAATGTAAGGAGATTCTGTAATTGGCCTGTGTAACTGTCAAGAATGTATTGTTGTAATTTGTTATGTTTGATTGGATTGTAAATATACCACCCCTCTGTAGTTTGGCCCCTCATGTTTCGGTGACCTATAAAAGGCAGCCCCCACGAGGTCCTTTGTTGATCTTCTTGAAGAGCGTTTGGGACTGTGTGACATTTTGGAGTGTTTCTGCTTGCACGGGGCTGAAGGTCTTGGCCAGGCAGATACAAGGACCAAACCTGCTGTAGTTATAGTATCATATAGGGTAATTTGTTGTGCTATCCTAAAATAAAGATTAGTTGTTCCAGTGCTTGAATCTATGGTTTATTGGCTGAACTAGACTGGCGGGAAGCTTAGAAGAGCTTATTTACAACAGCAGTGTTTATACATAGTCCCCCATTTCAGGGCACCATAATGTTTGGGACACATGGCTTTACAGGTGTTTGTAATTGCTCAGGTGCATAATAATTGCCTTCTTAATGCAGGTATAAGAGTTCTCAGCACCTAGTCTTTCCTCCAGTGGAGTACAGAGGCAAATAAATAAATGATGGGTCTTTGTCCCAAACATTATGGAGGGCACTGTAAGTTTAAGGCGAGAGGGAAAGATTTAATAGGAAACGGCGTAGGAACTTTTTCATACAGAGGGTGGTGAATATATGGAACAAACTGCCAGAAGAGGTAATTGAACAAGGTAATACAACAATATTTAAAAGACATTTGGGCAGGTGACTGGACAGGGAAGGTTTAGAGATATGGGCCAAACACAGGCAGGTGGGACTAGTGTAGATAGAGCATCTAGGTCGGCAGGGTAAAGTTGAGCCGAAGGACCTATTTTCGTGCTGTATGACTCAAAGTATAAAGATCAATTTATTTTTAATTACAAAAATGTATGTAAAAATTAAATGTGTTTAAGCCAGTTTATAGAATCATACAGTGTGAAAACAGCCAGTTTGGCCCAACTTGCCCACACCGACCAACATGCCCCATTTAGATTATTTCCCATGAACCTTCAGGAAATCAAGTAGAATCCGTAAAAAGATAAATTACAAAGGTCAAAGGATGTTATGTCACATACACCAATTGGTGTAGTGAAATTTGAGTTACCATTACAGCACACCAATAAAATAAACAAACACAACATTATAGAATTTAACGTTAAACATAAAAACATCCCCTCACAGCGAGATCAACGTTTCCCAACGTGAGGGAAGGCAGCAAAGTGCAGTCCACTTCCTCAATGTTCACCCGAGGTTGGGGCCTAATGAGGCCTCCGCAGTCACCACTACGGCAGCCCGATGTTTCAGGCCCTCTCACCGGAAAGATGGAACTCCGGCTCGTAAGAACGCGCTCAGCGGCTTGGAGTTCCGAAAACGGCCACTTGCTACCGGAGACCACAGCTCCCCAAGTGCACAGGCCGCGCTGGTCGGAGCTCCAACACTGGCGATCTCGGCGACAGATCCCAGGCTCCGCGGTGTTTGAAGTAGGAACCTCCGCAGACCACAGCTCCACGATGTTAAAGTCGGCAGTCCCAGCACTCCGGAGCTCCGCATGGCGACCCAGGTAAGGCATCGCCCCACTCCGCGATGGTACCTCAGTGCTGCACTGCCGCTGAAGCTGCCAGGCGTCACATCTTACAACATACTTGGTGTCACCCTTGAAGAATCCAAACAAACCAAGTATCTTGGCATCAAATTGCAGAATGATCTACGTTGGAACGGTCAGACTCATCATGCAACAGTGAAAGCAACAGGTGTCCTAAACTTCCTGAGGCGCAACTTCCATCATTGTTCAGCTTCTGTCAAGGAGAAGCTGTATTTCACCCTCGTTAGACCTCATCTGGACTACGCAGTTGCAGCTTGGGACCCATACACAGGTAAAAACATTTCATCCATCGAACGTGCCCAAAGAGAGGCCGCTCGATTTGTTACTAACACCTACGAGAGAGAAGCGAGTGTCACAAAACTTCTGAATTCTCTGGGGTGGAAACCTCAAGACAGACGTGAAGATCACCGTTTGACCTGTTTTTACAAAATGTTAAATGGTCAGCTAGACATAGATCACAAGACCTACACCAACCCCAAACCAATTAGGAGCAGACGAGGGCATTCGATCCAATTTGTGGTCCCAGCCACAAAGACAGATGTGTACAGCAATTTGTTCTTCCCACGCACTATTAAAGCATGGAATAATCTCCACCAAGCCACGGTTGCCCAGCCAGATGCAACTAAATTTAAAGTGGCACTTTATTCCCAATAACCCTCTCTGGCTAAACCCCTCCCTTCACCACCTCCAGTTTAAATTCCAGTTGGAATATTTTGGAGGACCAAGAAACCAAGAACCAAGAAGAACCAAGCTGCAGCTCAAAGCTCTGGGCAGTCTCCGGCAGGAAAGACCGCGCCAATCCAGGTGGTAGGCCGCGGGGAGGGGGCGAAGATGTGACACGGAAGGAAGCATCCTCACCCAGGTAGGGACTGGAAAAAGGTTTCCCCCTTCCCCCACATAAAAAGACAAAAAGGCCTCCAGAACAAAACTTTTAACACTAAAAATTAAAAAAAGGGTGAAAAACAAACAGCTGCAAGCGAGGCTGCCACTCTCTATGGCGCCACCACTCACAAATTAAGTTTATATTTCAGATTATAACTAAAATGTTAGCGAGATATGATATATTTTAATAATTAGGAAAGGAATAGGGAAACAAATAACAAATAAAAGGAATATAAAAAGGAAAGAATAAATAAAATCTTTGAAAGTGTCTATCCAGACTTAACATTGTTATAACTAAAATTTCCTCATCCTTCTGAAAAGTTAGACTGCATAAATGCTGCCTGACCTACTAATTATTCAGTTGTTTTCTTTTTTTTCTGATGTCCAGTACCTCTGTCTTTTTGCTTTTGTTTTAGTGGTTAACTTCAACTACTGAACAGGCAAAAGGGTGTTATTAATTTTTCAGTTTTTAACTGGATACCATTTTCACTGTTAGTCAGAAATTAGTAATTGATGTGGAAAGCCACAAAATAGCATTTCCCATAAATGTATATGAAAATGTCTTATAATCTTTTACCATATCTGCAAACTTAAGTAAAGTACAAATGGGAAGTTCAGAATCAAAACTAAAAGTGTTAGGTAAAAAAAAAAAATATATATATATATATATATATATATATATATATATATATATATATATATATACATACATACATACACACACACACACACATACATGCATTACCGGCACCGATTTTCCAGCAATTTATGATCCCACCGATTTTCCAGCAATTTATGATCCCTCCTTTAATCCGGACAAAATTACACTTGCACTTGAAATCCTCCCCGTGTCCCCCTGAAAATGTGCTGCCTAGGCCGGGGAGAGGCACAATCTCAACCTCATTGGGATTTTCCGGACTTCCAAACGGCAGGTTGAATTTGCTTCCTGTGGCCGGGGCACTAGAACTCCGGCCCAGCCAGAGCCGGCGGATCCATTTCCATTGCCAACGTCTGAGGTCGACTTTGCAGGCTGGTGTCCCGGCTCCTTGGTGGCCTCGGCGGACCATTTGACACCTCCCGGAGGCCATAACCTCTGTTGGTCTGGCAAAACGGATAATCCAGCAAAGCTCTGAAACCAAAGGTGCTGGAAAAATCAATGGACCTGTATTTATCTATATATGCTGTTAAACTGCTCCCTCTGCTGGTTACTTCAATGCTCGTACCAACTCATGACTGCAAAAACAATCATTTAAAAAAAAACTTTGTCACATACATTAGATATTAGTCCAAAAAGTTTGATTTCCCCACACAAGAACCAATGCAACTAAACTGAGCAAAAAAGGTACCATGTAATATCTGTATAACCCCAGACTGTCCAAAAGCACTTTAAAACTAGTATTTTCATTGAAATGTAAGTAAATAAGGCAATTACTTTACTCAAAGGAGCCACAAATAGCAATGAGATAAATGGCTTTAGTGGTTTTGGCTGAGACTATCGATTAGGACTGAGGACAGCTGCCCTTGTTCTTTAATTGTTGCTTTGATATGTGTTCCCAGAGGAAAAAATAAGATATTTTATCATATCCATAAAACGGCACCTCCAACAATGCGGCACTCCCGCAATTCACACTGAAATGTTAGACTCGATTAGTTATCTGTTCATATCAATGAAGTGGAGCTTAATCGCACAAACATCTCACTCGGGTGAGAAAGATTTATTTGATTCCTGTCAGTAACTTTGCATTATTTTCTGATGAATGATCGAAAGAAGCAAACAATTTGAAATTTCACTGCCTGAAAAATTCAAACTATCTTCATGAATTAATTCATATGGGAAAAAAATGAAATAGGTCTCACTGAAACTTTCAAAATCTAGTATTATCCTTTTGGATTTATAATATTTAAAGCAAGGCATAAACTATATCAGTGCATCCCTGGTTTGGTTTTACATACATTTGCAAGATGTATAGGAAATGGACATTTTAATTTGCACCACATCTTTCTTCAACATTTCCATAATCAAAAACAAACCTGCTCACTATGCCATATTTTGATATACCCACTTTCTTGAGCAAACATCCGGCGAATATTGGAACACATTATGAGGGAGCATTCATTGAAACCAAAATAGGCAGAAAACGTAATTAAACTAATAATTTTAGATATAAACCAAAATCTACAATGTATGATGATCCAGATCTACATGTCCTGAGTGGTTGCACTTTCACAGTGTTATGAAAGCTTAACATTAAAGAGATATGTTGCTATGATACAGCCACAAGTCGAAAACACTAAACTCCTGTGATAATATATTGTGATGCAGTTCTTGCCCAATACACAAATAGTTCTGGACCAATTTATTCACAGGTCTCAGCATAGGTCTAAAACTTTACACACAATATCCAATAATATTCCCTTAAAGTGAACAGGTTGTAAAACTTAAATATGGAAATTAAACATTTGGTGCCTGTTTTTATAGAATATATTGACTGAAATTGTGTATATTTGTTATCTTGCAGTTATCTGTTCTTTTTTGTCTTGCTTTGGAGGTAACAATTTTATTTCAAAGGGTTTGAAAAATTCCAGCAATCCTTTAACATATTGAAGGTCTAGACTGTATTCTTCAGCTATTTTATCAGCAGTCCATACTTGTGATTGGAGCTTGTGGTTGTTGAGTACTGTAAGAGCTTCCACAATGCTCAGCTTGCCTTTTGGAACACGTTTAATACCAAAAGACTCGTGATTCAAAGTGGCTTTGGGAAGTCTGTACTCCGGCACTTGCTTAGATTTTTCATCAATTAGCAGGTTCTGTAAAGGCAAAAAAATAATACCGGTAAAATGTCTGTGCTCCTTTTAGACAACAATCCTGTCGGTGAAGACACTACTGTCAACCACAATACATGCAATAGAATCATAACACGTTATTAGATCCTTCTCTAACTTCTAGTTTTCCCACCAGTCTTACTGTCTCCGACTACATTCTATCTCTGTCCCGCCCACTCCTGACATCAGTCTGAAGAAGGGTCTCGACCCGAAACATCACCCATTCCTTCTCTTCAGAGATGTTGCCTGCTCCGCTGAGTTACTCCAGCATTTTGTGAATATCTTCGATTTAAACCAGCATCTGCAGTTCCTTCCTACATTTATTCAATCCATTGTGGCTTTTTCTAGGCCAAACCAATCAATCTTTTTCTCCTGATCTTTCCCAGTTACCCTGAAAATGATTTCCCCTCAAAGCCCTATCCAATTCCCAGTGGAAAGTGATTCCTGAACCACTTCAAATTCCACAATCCCTACAGGCAGCGAGATCCCAATCATAATCATTGTTTGCATCCCCCAGTAAGTGCCTCCCAACACTTCAAAACTGTGTCCTCCCAACACTTCAAAACTCATCCTTAAACAATCCACTCATGGGAGCATCTCCCCTCTGTTTACCTCATCCAAATCCCTTCATGATCTTATTAATCCCTGTTACATTTGCTCTGAAACTTCTTTATTCTTCAGTCAAAATGAAATTCCTCATCTCTGGAACCTTTTAACTCTATTAAAACCTTTGTGCATCTGCTCTCGGCCCAACTTACACAGTATTCCAGCAGTAGGCTATTTGGTGTTTTGTACTTTGTCAACATAAGTTCCCCGTTTCTGTATTCTATTCAAACACCTTTATTCACCACCTCAAAAGTGTACACAGATATATTCTTGGTATCATTTGCTTCCGCAGATTAGTTATATGCCAACATCTGCCAATTTACACTCATCTAAATTAAATTTTATCCATCTCCCTGCTAATTTTAGCTTTTCTGTTTTCTGGAAATCTATTGCTTTCTTCCTCAGTTTACTGCACATCCAGATTTTGTAATCAGTTTATTTCAAAATTTGACACTGCACATCTACACCCAGTAATTTATACCAAAGATAACAGTGGTCCTACCACTCATCACTGGGTATATCACTGTACCAGCCTCCCAGTCCCCTCCAAAATTTGCCATGCCTTTGTATTTTTTACTTTATGGTATTTAAAAGAAAATCTGTTCACTGACTCTTCCCCACCCAACCCTCTACCCCTCTACCCCCCCCCCCCCCCCCCCCCCCCCCCCACCTCCACCCCCCCCCCCTCAATTTTGTCAACTAACCTTTTACATGTTGACTTTGATAAATCTCTTCTGAAAACCATACACAATGTCTGAAGAAGTGTTTCGGCCCAAAACGTTGCCCATCTCCTTCGCTCCATAGATGCTGCTGCACCCGCTGAATTTCTTCAGCATGTGTACCCACAATGTCTACTATGTTCCTTTCATCACCCCTTCAGTATAGACAATAGGTGCTGGAGTAGGCCATTCGGCCCTTTGAGCCAGCACCGCCATTCAATGTGATCATAGCTGATCATCCCCAATCAGTACCGCGTTCCTGCCTTCCCCCATATCCCCTGACTCCACTATCTTAAAGAGCCCTATCTAGCTCTCTCTTGAAAGTATCCAGAAAACCAGCCTCCACCGACCGCTCTCTGAGACAAAGAATTCCACAGTCACGTCTCTCTGTTAAAAAGTATTTCCTCATCTCTGTTCTAAACGGCTTACCACTTATTCTTGAACTGTGGTCTCTGGTTCTGGATTCCCCCAACACAGGGAACATGTTTCCTGCCTCCAGCGTGTCCAAACCCTTAACAATCTTATATTTTTCAATAAGATTCCCTCTCATCCTAAATTCCAGAGTATACAAGCCCAGCCACTCCTTTCTCTCAGCATATGACAGTACCGCCATCCCGGGAATGCACCTTGTAAACCTACGCTGCACTCCCACTATAGCAAGAAATGAGGGGTTCCAAATTGCACACAATACTCCAGGTGTGGTCTCACTCGGGCCCTGTACATCTGCAGATGGACCTATTTGCTCCTATACTCAACTCCTCTGTTGAGTATAGGAGCAAAAACATGCCATTCGCTTTCTTCACTGCCTACTGTACCTGCATGCTTACTTTCATTGACTGATGAACAAGGACCCCAGATCCCATTGTACTTCCCCTTTTCCCAACGACACCATTTAGATAATAATCTGCCTTCCTGTTTTTGCTACCAAAGTGGATAACCTCACATTTATCCGCATTAAACTGCATCTGCCATGCACCTGCCCACTCACCCAACCTGTCCAAGTCACCCTGCATCCTCATAGCATCCTCCTCACAATTCACACTGCCACCCAGCTTTGTGTCATCTGCAAATTTGCTAATGTTACTTTGAATCATTATATCATCAAAAATAAGTTATCACATTGATCAAATACAATTTGCCTTTTCACAAATTCAGAGGCTCTCCTTCATCAACGTCACCAAGTGCCTATTACATTTTTCCTGAACAACTGCTTCAAACGATTGGAAGTTTCTGCATCTTGCAAAAAGCTCAGCTGATAAAGCAACCTATTTTAAATCAAATGTATTATAACAGAGGAGACAGACAATAACTCTTCCTCATCCTACTTCAGAAATGTATCACCTCAGACAAACTCTGCACTACCATGTGTAGGAAGGAACTGCAGATGCTGGTTTATACCAAAGATGGACACAAAGTGCTGGAGTAACTCAACGGGTCAGGCAGCATCTCAGGAAAAAAGGAATAGGTTATGTTTCGGGTTGGAATCCTTCCGGGTTGGAAGAAGAGTTCCGACTCGAAACATCACCTATTCTTCTCCAGAGCTATTGCCTGGCCCCCTGAGTTGCTCCAATGTTTTGTATCTGTCTTCTTGCACTATCATGGACTTGTTTCTAATTGTGGTTTGAACAAATTTGGTTTTGATAGATTATTTTCATTTTTCTGTAGAATTTATGTCTAAATTATGTTTTTGTCTGTTTGTCCGAGCCGACATTCTTGTGAAAATGCTGCAACCAAGAATCTCAATGTAACCTGTACACATCACCGTACTTGTGCAATTGACAATAAACCCAACTTGACTTCATAAAAGGATTAATGAAATATTCACAACTCAACATACAGGGGTAGACGATGACAGTGCACAGATCTAATCAATAATTAGATAAATAGGTATATTACATATTTCAAAATTATAAAATACTTTCTTCAAATCAGCATGGATGGAAATTGTTTAATTCCAGTGTTGTTTAATTCACTACACTGGACAAACTGTTTGATTTACTATGTTGTCCTCCTTTTAGTCTGAAGAAAGGGCCCAACCCGAAACATCACCTATTTATGTTTTCCACAAATGTTGCCTGACTCACTGAGTTACTCCAGCACTTTGACTCTTCTTTCAGCATGTGTTTTAAAAAGATTTGTTGATTATCAAGGCTTTGTATCAAACGGTCCATTGTTTATCTGATTTACAGAGACATCCTCGTGTTCTGCAACTGTTCCAGGTTCACTTCAAACAGGTGGAGCCAATTTCAGATATAAACAATCTATTGCTTTTAATAGAACCAGTTACAATATAAACATAACAAGGAAAAAAGAAGAAAAAAAAATCGCATACCAAGATTTTATCACTTTTTTCAGGAATGGCATACAGAAAGACTAACACAGCAATGGAGTGTAAAACAAGGCTTTTGCTTTCTCTGTTCCGGAGCTCCTTCAATGCCTGCTCTGCTGTACAACCGAGTTAACAAGGACTGCTGAAAACGACTCACTTTTGGTAATGCTTCAGGTGCAGTTCAGCACCTCTCTGCATTTTTTTACAGTGGAAATGTAACAATTCTCTCTATCAGAATACATTAATTTGGTGTTGCAGTAAGAAATCTCACTATTAAGATTTTATTGATTCAAAAGCTATCCATCCACAAGTAACATGACATACAGTGACAGTTACGAATGACTCAGAAAACACTAAACATTAATAATAATAAAACATTAATGATAAAACACCATTGATTAAGCATGTGAACCAACAAAATACCAGATCAAAGGGAGGCTACAGATTTTTGGCTGTTGAGTAGAGCAACTACTCGTGGATAAAAACTGTTTTTATGTCTGGCTGTGGCAGCTTTGACAGTCCGGAGTCACCTTCCAGAGGGAAGTGATTCAAAGAGTTTGTGGCCAGGGTGAGAGGGGTCAGAGATGATCTTGCCTGCTCGCTTCCTGGCCCTTGCAGTGTACAGTTCATCAATGGAGGGAAGGTTGCAGCCAATAACCTTCTCTGCTGATCGGACGATTCGCTGCAGCCTCCAGGTGTCGTGCTTGGCCGAGCCAAACCAGACCGCGATGGAGAAGGTGTGAACAGACTCTATGAAGGCCGTGCAGAATTGGATCATCATTGCCCGTGGCAGATTGTGCTTCCTCAGCTGCCGTAGGAAGTACATCCTCTGTTGTGCTTTTTTGACTGTG
The DNA here is from genome assembly GCA_035221665.1 of Okamejei kenojei. Lineage (NCBI taxonomy): Eukaryota > Metazoa > Chordata > Chondrichthyes > Rajiformes > Rajidae > Okamejei > Okamejei kenojei. Next base: position 88,005,752 of record CM069135.1, read on the forward strand.
GAGTCGATGGTCGTCCCCCACTTAAGGTCCTTGGAGATGATGCTTCCCAGGAACTTAAAAGACTCCACAGATGCGACTGTGGTGTTGTTGATGGTGAGTCGGGTGAGGGGAGGGGGAGCTCTCCTAAAGTCTACGATCAATTCCACTGTCTTAAGAGCATTGAGCTCTAGGTTGTTGCTACGGCACCAGGATGCCAGCTGTGACACTTCCTGTCTGTAGGCAGATTCCTCCCCATCCTGGATCAGTCCAATCAGGGTTGCATCGTCCGCAAACTTGAGAAGCTTGACAGAGGTGTCTGTGGAGGTGCAGTCATTGGTGTAGAGAGGGTAGAGGAGAGGAGAGGAGAGAGCACGCAGCCTTGCGGTGCTCCTATGCTGAGCGTTTGCGGGTTCGAGATGTGCTTTCCCAGCCTCACATGCTGCTTCCTGTCTGTCAGGAAGCTGGTGATCCACCGACAGAGGGGTTCAGGCACAGTGAACTCGGAATGTTTGGGGTGTAGTAGCTCTGGCACAATGGTGTTGAATGCAGAGCTAAAATCAACAAACAGGATCCACGGATAGGTCCCCTGGAGGTCTAGGTGCTGTAGGATGAAGTGCAGGCCCAGGTTGACTGCATCATCCACAGATCTATTGGCCTGATATGCAAACTGCAGGGGGTTTGTGATATTTTTCAGCTTGGCCAGCACAAGCCTTTCGAGTGTCTTCATGACTACAGAGGTCAGTGCGACAGACCTGTAGTCATTACGACAAGTAATCCTTGCCTTTTTCGGTACAGGGACAATAGTGGAGACTTTGAAGCAGGCAGGGACAGTACAGGTTTGCACGGACTGGTTAAGTATGTCTGTATATACCGGTGCCAGCTGTTTGGCACAGAGTTTCAGAGTAGAGGGGGAAACATCGTCAGGTCCTGGAGATTTCCGGCTTTTTTGTCCTCTGAAACGCCTCTCTTCTAAACCATTGTTAAAGTCAGCAAAGCTCAAATTAGAGATGCATAATCAATAAGAGATAACTCAAATAGGTCAGTGAAACCAATCCTACATCTACTATTGACATCTAGTAAAATGGACAAAACAAAGGCAATGTTACTAAATGAGTTACACATGAAAAGATAGTGCAAAGATAATGAAGATTTCTCAAAGCAAATATTCTAAACAAAAGAGAGCAGAATTGTATTATGTTTGAGTGGTTTCAATACTAAGATGTTAATTTTGAAATATTAAGATTTCTCCACACCATGACAGACATGCTACCAAATCAAGTTAGACTTGCTGCAGAAATTCTCTTGAGTTTTAAGATCCAGCCCATAAATAACAATCAACTGAAATATCTTGTACAACATTATATTTCTTCCTTGAGTTCATCTGATCTTATTAATGGTATTCAATTAGAAGAATCCTGATCTTCTAAACCATCTTGATTCCCAGATCTTTGAGTAACATTTGGTCAGAGTGTCGTACAGCAAGGAAAAAGGCTCCTCGCCCCAACTTGCCTATGCCAACCAAGACGCTACTTCTACACGTCCCATCTGCCCGTTTTTGGCCCGTATACCTCTAAACCTTTCATATGCATGTACCTGTCCAAATGTATTTTAAATATTACTATAGTACCAACCTTAAATATCTCCTCTGGCAGAGAAATTATGTTAAATAACATTCAAGTATTCCTCAACCCGAGTCTGAGTACGCATTCTGTGTGAAATATAATCATTCTGACAATTTATAGACTCACACTGGAAAAGAGGTTCACAGGAATAGCCAGATTTTCATACAAACCTATATGCTTCACCAATGCCTTTTAGGAAGATGCATGCCGTCACTTTGTCTGGCCTATAGGTATTGTCAAGATTTTGGTAAGTCTATCTCATTTCACCACACCCCCAGAGCCTTGCAAATTATTTCTCTCAACTGCTTATCCAATTTTCTTTTGAAACCACTAATTGATTCTGTTTACATGAATTACAGGCAATGAGTTTCAGATCTTACCTACTCAACATTTGTGACATCGAGATTAGAGGGGAGATTGAGAAAAAAAAAGACCTCCAATTATACACCATTTTAATGTCTTAACAACCAATGAAGTATGTTTTACCTGTAACCACAATGGGAATGAAGATAAAGTTGTACCTACATTTTAATGCAGCAAGCAACGTCCACAAGTTGCAAAGTGATAATGATTTGATACTCTATTTTAGGTGGCGGTGACTGACGGACCAGGACAACAGGGATAATTCCCCGGCAAAGCACTCCCTTGGATCTGGACCAGAGTGGTAATGTAGATTAGGTCTTAAACCAAAATATATTACTGTTCCTAACTGAGGCACAGCTGACATTGGGCAATAAACAGGGGCGCTGCACTGCCAGCAGCTTTTGCCTGCAGCCCGTTTGTTTTTACATCTTTTTTAAAATTTTTAGTCTGTTTAACTTTTCTATGTGGGGGAGGGGGGCAGGGTTAGGGGGAAACTAACTCCCAGTCGCTTCCTGGCGGGGACTCGACTATTTCTCCGAGTCGCGTCCTCGCCCCCCACCTCGTGGCCTACCTCCTGGATCGGAGCGGCCTTTTCTGCCGGGGACCGGACCAGAGCTGCAACAGCGGCGGCGCAGCGCAGCGCTGGAGTCACCGCGGAGCGGGCGATGCCTACCTGGGTCGCCATTTGGAGCTCCGGTTTTGGGGAGAGCTTCCAGCGCGGGCGGCGCTGAATTCCATGGAGTCCCGGGACCTTTGCCGAGGGCCTCCAGCGTTGCATCTCCACCCGGCGCGGCCTGTGGACTTTGGGAGCCGCGGACTCCGGTAGGAGGGGGCTGACTCGAGGTCCAGGCCGCTGAGGAGGTCCCCCAGCCCTGGCGTCGGACTTACACCACCCCGGCGAGCGGGCCTGAACATCGGGCCGCTCGTAGCGGCGACAGCGGAGGGCTCGGGGAGGCCCTGACCACGGGTGAACAGTGGGGAACATTGGGAAGAGACTGACTTTGCTGCCTTCCCTCACGGTGGGAAGCTTTGATCCTGCTGTGGGGGGGGGGGGGGGGGGATGTTTTATGTTGAATGTCTATCTACTCTGTGTTGTGTTCTTTATTTTTTTCCTGTATGGCTGTGTGGTGATTTCATTTCACTGTGCCAATTGGCACACGTGACAAGTAAAATGTATCTGTATCTATCTGTATCTGTATCTGTATCAGAGCATCAGCATATTCATATCTTACTCACTCTAAAGGAATATTTTAAAAGTACATGGCACTTTTCTAATCAATTATATATTATTTAGTTTAGAACCTATTAAAAAAAAATAATTGTAGAATTGTCAACGTGCTAAAACTGGTACATTTACCAGTTTTAAAACTACCCAGGCTAAGTTATTTCAGAGGCAAAATTATTTCATTCTTCCACCCCACATCTCACCCAACACAAAACATTCACTGTGTGTAAGAAGGAACTGCTGATGCTGGTTTAAACTGAAGATAGACACAAAATGCTGGAGAAACTCAGCAGGACAGGCAGCATCTCTGGAGAGAAGGAATGGATGACGTTTCGGGTCGAGACAAACATTCACTGCTGTGCATCTTTTACAATGTTTACCTTTGAAGCAGAATCTGTTGAATCAACGTAAACATCTTTCAGAAAAGACACAAGTTTTTCATTCTTGATGTGTACTTCATTCACTTGAGGATTGTCTATGGAATTAAAGTAAAAGTTTAATGTCCATGGCTCAGTTAAGGAATCAAACACAATCCCAGAACTTATTCAATCGGGATGCATTTCATAAATTTGAAATTCAAGTACAAATACCCCTTCGTTTCCCTGTTGTTTGGTGTGGTAATTTATCAGCAATGTATTTGATATGTCAGCAGTGACCATGACTGAATTATACCGCTAAAATATTAAGTTGACAAATTAATTCATCACATACTGTCAACGCAGTTCAGAGGACTGCTCCATATTTTCATATCAAGTCATATGGGTACCACATAATCTCTCTGCATGTTTCCAGGACAAAGGCTGATTTGAGAAAAGCCCAAAGAAACTCCTGCTGTTCTTCAATGATTGCTTCATTGGTCCAGAATTACATTTTATTTAATGAGTTAACATAGACAAGAGTTTGAGATCAATGTTACTGTTACTTAATAGGATGAGCTGTCTAAAATTCAGCGATAATTTCTGGCCAAGGATATAATCTGAGGGAAAGAACTGAAGATGCAGTCTGAGGGAAAGGACTGAAAACTGTGCTGTTAACTAAAATTACATTTTCTATAATTGAAGAAATTGATTTATCAAATAATATACATTGGGCAAGGTATGTGACTGCAGAGATTGTCAAGGGTGAGGATGGGAGGTGGGCAAACAACAAACAATTAGACCAAACAAGTGACATTGAAGTACATCAATGTGTGTTCTTCTTCAATAAATTCAATTTCTATAATAATCTTAACAGCAAATGTTCCTGAAAATAGGGGTGTAAAATGCATACATGCAGGAATGACTACCACAGTTAGTCAGGTCATTAAATCACAGTTCCTATTTTATGTTATGAGAGAGCACAAACTCATGTCCAATTTAGCTTGGGATTTATTTTGATTAGGTTATTTGGCTTCAAAGAAGGTCAGAGAAAAGGCAGCTAACAAACATAGCACGGATATTAAATTCTTGTGTTTGCATGGATTTGGAGCGGATTAAAGGCTGAGCTCATGCACCAGGAAATTAGATAACCTCAAACAACAACAAGCAATCTGCCTGAGGGACTCCAGTCCTGATACAGGGCCCCGACCTGAAACATCAACTATTCCTCCTCCTCCTCCTCCTCCCCCCTCTCCCCCCATAAATGCAGCTCAACTCGCTGAATTAATCCAAGATTGTTTGTTGCACCAGATGTCAGCATCTGAAGTCTCTTGAATCTCTAAACTAGATTGGCAGGAGGGTGGGATCCAAAGCATTAGTGAGGCAACTTACACAAAAGTTGATACAAAACTCGACGACAGCAAGTCTACTAGACAAAACAGGCAGTAGCATGGCAGGGAGTGAGGAAACACTATTGGATGAAATATATTTGAATGCAAGAGGCCTGCCAAATGAAGTGTTAAACTCAGGACCTGGAGAGAGAGGTACATTGGTTTGAAATATTACAGCCATTATAAAAACGTGGCTGAGGAACAGGACTGCCAGCTTGTTGCTCCAGGTTAACAGGCAAGGGTACAGGTGGAGGAAAGAGAGAAAGCCGAGTTGCACTTTTGGCATTTTGGTTTGATTTAATCTCGCACAGCAGTAGTCCGAGATTAAATTACAGGGGTTGATCACCTTGTTGGATCCTACTATAGGCCCCCAAATAGTCAATGGAAATTAAAGGGAAAAATATGCATTGAAATTATGAGATTTGCAAGAATAGGGCTGTGATACTTTACCTTTCCAGATATGGGACTGGGACTGCCATAATGCTCAGAGCTAAGATGCAGTGGAATTCGTTAAACTTCCTCCTATATGTGTATATGGGGGGGGGGTCAATTTATGGGCTTCATCCTCAACTCTGCAATTTCTTGAGCAGAGCTGTTGTCAAACCAAGCTGAGATGCATCCAGATCAGATGTTTTCTGATGTGCATCTATAGTAGTTGGTAAGAGTCATTGGAGACAGACCAAACTTCCATGGCCTCAGAGGAAGTTGAAGCATCGGCATTTAAAATACATTTGGGCAGGTAAATGGATAGGAAAGGCTGAGAGTTATGTCAAACGCAGTTAATTGGGACTAGCTGGGCGCCTGAGGCGGCACAGAGTTGGGCTCCAAGTATTGTTTCCCTGCTGTTACTCCAGATAACCTCAAAGTCACCTTAACTTCATGCAACCGGCCTGCGTTCAACAAGTCGCCGGCAGATTTACACACAAAAAACAGACACCACGCTGAAGGCCAAAGATCATAGAGCTCTAGTATCGTTACTGAAGGCGGAGATTAGAGTTGCAAGGGCAGTAGTCGCTCGCTGGGGGGGGGGGAAGGACAGGTGGAGGAGAGTTGCGAGTCCCTTACACTCGCTACAGGAGGGGGAAGGACAGGTGGAGGGGGAAGGACAGGTGGAGGAGAGTTGCGAGTCCCTTACACTCGCTACAGGAGGGGGAAGGACAGGTGAGGAGAGTTGCGAGTCCCTTACACTCGCTACAGGAGGGGGAAGGACAGGTGGAGGGGGAAGGACAGGTGGAGGAGAGTTGCGAGTCCCTTACACTCGCTACAGGAGGGGGAAGGACAGGTGGAGGAGGGCGCGGCGGGGTTTTGAGTTGCTTGGGCCTTGCCATCGCTGCAGGGCCCTGTAGCCTCTCCCTTGCGGGTCGGGGAGAAGGATGCGGCGGGGTTTTGAGTTGCTTCTGCGCTGCACTCGTTGCAGGTCCCGGTAACGGCTCGCTGGCTCTGAGAGCGGCCAGTTGTCTGGCGGGCGGGCGGAGACACTGACCGTGCAACTGCTGCTGTAGTAAGGCCTCGGTGCCCGGGTGCCGCGGTGCGGGGCGCGGCTGCTGCCGCCCGATCTCCCCGTGCGCCCGCTGCTCCAGGTTAAAGTTCCGCAGCGCGCGCGACACACGCGCTCCCATGCCCGCCCCGCACTGGCGCCGCCCCGTCCTGCCGCCGCCTGCACAGGACCCGCACCGCCCCCGCCCCGCCCCGCCGCCTGCACAGGGACCCGCACCGCCCCGTCGCCTGCACAGGGACCCGCACCGCACCGCACCGCACCGCCTGCAGACAGAGGGACAGCGGCCGACCGACTGTCCCACCGCCTAAAGAGACAGAGCAGCTGCCCTGCACCAGAGCACCACCGCTCCCCCTACCCGCGGCTAACGAACCGGCCAGGAAACAAGCTAATCCCCACCTCGCTCAGCTGCAAAATATTGGCCACAAAAAGCGGCAGCGACACCTCCCGGGAAACGCTGGGGGTGGATGAACGTATATACTCCCAGACTGATTTACTCCAAAACGCTCTTTCTCTCTCTCACTCTCTCCTTTTCTCGTTCTCTCTCTTCACACATGCAATGTCACATGCAAGCAGTCATAAAGATATACAGCAAGCAAACAAGCACCTCGGTCATACTAGTCTATGTCGGTCACAATGCCTCATTTGGCTGCATTTAGCCCACATCTTTGTGAACCTTTCATATCCATGTACCTGTTCCAAGTGTCTTTTAAATTCTCTCACGTTACCCGGCTCAACTACCTCCTTGCAGCATTATTTTCTAATATATTTTGCAGATTTGCAACATTTTTGGGGGGAATGTTGAACAACAGGTAGTTGGGTTAGTAGGAACATTAAAAGAATACCCGGCCCTCCAAACCTGTGACCTAATACACAACATACATTTCCCTTTCCTGCATTATCACTTAACTTGTGTAGAAAGGAACGGCAGATGCTGGTTTATACCGAAGATAGACACAAAGTGCTGGAGTAACTCAGTGGGTCAGGCAGCATTTCTGGACAAAGAGGATGGGTGACATTTTGGTTAGGATCTTTGGTTTGGACCAAATATACTAGAGGAGCTTCTCTAGTATCTTTGGTTCTGACTATCTTTGCTCTAATCCAGGTTAGGACCTGAAACTTCACATCCCTTTTCTCCAGAGATGTTGCCTGACCTGCTGAGTTACTCCAGCACTTTGTGTTTATCATTTAATTTGTTGGCTGTCAAGAGAGGAGGAAGGGCATCAGTTTCAGATAACAATATTGCAAATACATTAAAGCATTGATTGATGAATTCTCCTGCCATTCACGAACATACTCATTTAATATAATTTTCCTCAATGTAATTTGTTGATTTGAAATAGAGAATAACATAAAGAACATCGCTGAGATAATGCTCTTACAGGCCAGAAGCTCGAGTTAATCGTTAAACAACTAAATTGAAATTGATCTCTGCAGCATAGAGCATTAAAGAATCCATTGAAAATAAACTGGACAGAAAACCAAAGATAGACATAAAAAGTTGGAGTAACTTAGCTGGTCAGACAGCATCCCCTGGAGAAAAGGAATAGGTGACTTTTTTTGTCGAGACCTGATTAGTCTGAAGAAGTGTCACCTATTCATTTTTTCCAGAGATGCTGTCTGACCCGCTGAGTTCTCCAGCATTTTTTGTCTAACTGTGGAAAGAGGAATGGTTAATGTTTCAGATCCTAGAGCTGAATGGGAAAAGTAGGAATAGGAATACTTTATTGTCACATGTGACTGGTCTTCGTGAAATTCTTTGCTTGCATACACAATGTGAACAAATAGCAGTCACATACAGCGCTGACAAAGTTACAAAGCATGCCGGCTCCCCCTTTTGTTCCCCACCCTCCCCCAACAGTTTCCCCACGCTGGGTTCCCGTCGTATTGATCGATACATAATGGTTGGCAGAAATCTGGTGGAATGATTCTACAATCTTATAATTTTTCATCAAGATGTAACGAAAGAGCGAGAGAGAAAATAGTAAAGGTGGCGATAGGAATGGATAGGGCATAGGGTATTTTTTATTACATTTTGAGATCAGATTGCTGCTGATAATGGCTAACAATAAAGGTTAACAAAGAAGTATGATGAGTTGCAAATGACAGGCCATGTTGTGGTTATGTCCTACATGGTTAATGCTATGCCTTTATTTAAGAAGGATTGCAAGGAAAACCCTGAGAACTACAGCCAGTGAGTTTAACATCAATGATGCGAAAGTTATTGGAGAGTTTATGAGACACAATCACCTGCAGATTAGGACGATGCTTTGTGATGTGACGATTAGACCTTTGTCTCTAAGAGGCCAAACATCCATTCTCAGATACATCCTCATACCTTCCGTTCAGAATACGAATCTACAGAATATCAGACTGTTGTCACTCGAACATTCATAGACCTTATTTCCTCCACAGATACTTTTCCTCAATAGGCTTGTAGTGTACCTGCTCTACGCTGCTCACTTCTACCTCCTGCCCAAGTCTTCAGGCAGACTCATTGTTTCAAACTGGTTTTGCTCCACCAAACTATTGACATGTTGCAATGACACTGCATTACTAAAGTCCCAATGTCCTGTACTCCTTCTCTTCGTTGTTTGAGATCCAACCCACTATGGTGGTGTCATCTGCAAACATGTAAATGGAGTTAAAACAACATTTGGCCACAGTCATGTGTGTACAGGGAATGTAATAATGGGGTGGGAACACATCCATGTAGGGCATCAATGTTGAGAATTTGTTCTCACATTAAACTTCTCCAGCTGCACTCATGCAAAAGGGACCAAAAGACGCACGTCATATCTCTAAACAAAACACAGCAGACAGAATAACTATCTTTTTACCGCTTCCTTCCCATCTTACAGAGGCCCAAACGGACTTTTCAGGCGAAGCAGCAATTTATTTTCAGGTGAAGCAGCATTCTTTCCAATCTACTGCACTGTATTTGGAGTTCACAATGTGTGTTTTTTTTTTTTAATTGGATAAACCAATTGCAGATTGAGTGACAGCTTTGTGGGGCATCAGTGTTCAGTCTGCAGGATTGACCCAGAGCTCTCTGTGGCCTGCCACTAATTCTCCATCTCACCGCTGCTCCAACCCATCTATGCCTTTGACCTCCAACACTGTTGTTAGCAAAACCCAATGAAAACCTGGAGTATAGCACCTTATTCACTTTTTGGGCATGTTGCAGTCTTTCTGATTCAATATTGCATTCCCCAATATCTAATTAATCACTTTGTCTCTGTTAAAACTGTATGTATCACAGTAAATATTGGCTCATATCTTTTTCCTCTCCATTAGCTAACCCTGATCTACAATTAACAACACCTCTCACTCCTTTGTCAACTTCTAACCGACCCCTTACTTGCAACAATCCACATTTTTAAAATCAATTTCTAATTGACCCCATACCCAACTTATCTTCCCAACAGCCCAGTCACAAACTATTGCAGAGAGTCCCTCTGTTCAAGCTAACTCTATTGCCACCTTTGAAATATAAAACTAACTTGTTTTTTTCCCCTCTCTTTCCTATTGATGACAAAGGGTCTTCAAGCTAAAACATTAACTTTGTTTCTCGAGCCACAAATATTGCCTGACTTGTTGGATGTTTTAAATATTTTCTATTTTTGTCCAATTTTGTGCATGGATTTTTACACTGACATAAATTAGGTCATTGTGGACATGGGAGTGATATTTTCAGTGGCCTAGATAATTTTTTTTGTGTCTATTTTTGCAAAATTAGGGCAACGTCTGAATGCTGTCCCGTGTAAGTATTGGCATGAGCTGCAGTGATAACATAGAAATCTCATCACTGCTTTTATCATCTTTAGTAATCAGATTTTTTTTTCCGGTGGCTTACTATCTTCATTAATTCATTACTGCTTTTTAAAATGAGTTTCATGTTAGAAGACATTTTTATTACAATACAGTTAGCTGGAGAAATAGTTTGCCGTGACATAAAAATTGAACTATTTTTCTCTTATTTAAGCAGTGTCAAGGACAAAGCAATGCAGATAGGTTACTGAAACTCCTAGCATTACATGCAGAACACAATAGTCAGACATTCGTTAATCTTACAAAGATGGAACGCATCCAACCAAGTAGGATTTTAAACAAGAATAATTATTGACACAATGTTCTGGTGTAACTCAGCGAGTCAGGCAGCAACTGGAGAAAATGGATAATTGACATTTCCAGTCAGGACCCTTCTTCACACTGATTGAAGAGGGGGAAAGAAAGCTGGAAGAAAGGTGGGTGGGGGAGCAGGACAAAGCCAAACACCTGTATCCACCTCCCACTTGCCCAGCCTTGACCCACCTCCACATCTCCTCCAGTTTTCTCCCAATTGATTGTGGTTGGGGGGGTGGGGGAGGTTAGAAAGCTGGAAGAGAGGGCAAAGTCTGGAAAAAAATAGATACAGGTGAGGGGGTTGGTGATGGGGGGGGGGGTGGGGGGGGGGGTGATTGTATCCTCCTATTGGTTGCCAGGCCTTGTCCTGCCCTCCTCTCTTCCAGCTTTCTTCCACTCCCTAACCACAATCAGTCTGAAGAAAGGTCCCAACCCAAAATGTTACCTATTCATGCTCTCTAGAGATGCTGTCTGACCCGCTGAGTTCCTGCATCACTTTGTATCTTTTTTTGTGGATCTGCATTTCCTTGTTTCTACAACAACTCTTTGGGTTGGATTGAGATATGCAAACATAATATTAGTCTTGTTTTCAATATGAATCCTCAATATGGTAAGTATTCTGTCAGAAATACACTATATCCACAGATCGAGCATCAGAGGAGATCGAAAACCTTGTGTCCTGGTGGCGAGACATCTAAATTTCCCCTGTAAAGGGGATTAATAAAGTATTTATTATTATTATTATATCCACAGATCGAGCATCGAAGGAGATCGAAAATCATCAAGTATGCAGATGATACAACGGTGATTGGCCTCATCAGCGACAACGATGAGTCGGCCTATAGGGAGGAGGTTCAGTAATGGGACGGAGGTGGAACGCGTTTCCAGCTTCAGGTTTCTGGGGGTCAACATCTCTGATGACCTCTCTTGGACCCACAATACTTCTACACTGGTCAAGAAGGCTCACCAGCGTCTCTTCTTCCTGAGGAGACTAAAGAAGGTCCATCTGTCTCCTCAGATTCTGGTGAACTTCTACCGCTGCACCATCGAGAGCATCCTTACCAACTGTATCACAGTATGGTATGGCAACTGCTCTGTCTCTGACCGGAAAGCACTGCAGAGGGTGGTGAAAACTGCCCAACGCATCACCGGTTCCTCACTCCCCTCCATTGAGTCTGTCCATAGCAAGCGATGTCTGCAAAGGGCGCGCAGCATCGTCAAGGACTGGTCTCACCCCAGCCACAGACTGTTTACCCTCCTCCCATCCGGGAGGCGCTACAGGTCCCTCCGTTGCCGGACCAGCAGGTTCAGGAACAGCTTCTTCCCTGCGGCTGTTACAATACTTAACTCTGCACTCGGTGATTGCCAGTCACCCCCCCGGACACTCCTTCCCCCAGTATAATTGCACTACTGATACTGTTTGTATTTTTTACCGTTCATTATTCTAAGTTTGCTCTTCTGGGGAGATGCTAACTGCATTTCGTTGTCTCTGTACTGTACACTGCACAATGACAATTAAAGATCGAATTGAATTGAATCAAGCCAAAAGAGATAGTGATTGACTTCAGGAAGTGAAGCGGTACACATATCCCAGTTTGCATTGATGGCTCTGAAGTAGAGATGGTTGAAAACTTCAAATTTCTAGCAACTTTTCCTGGACCACCAATATTCAAGCAACAACCAAGAATGCACACCAACGCCTCTACTTCCTTAGAAGGCTTAGGAAGTTTGGCATGTCCCCAACAACTCTCACCAACTTCTGCAGATGCACCATATAAAGCATTTTATAAGGATGCATCACAGCTTGGTTTTGGAACAGCTCCATCCAAGACCGCAAGAAATTGCAGCGAATTCTGGACGCAGCCCAGACCATCACACAAACCCTTCCATTGACTCCATTTATACCTCACGCTGCCTCTGCAAGGTCAGCAACATAATAGTAAGATTAAATGAGAACTTACCAGTTCGAAGTTTGATCCTTATTTTATGAGGAGTGACGTTGAGGGATTACGTGAAGAGGGCCCGCCAGGCGCATGCGCGTCATACTTCAAAGCAGCGGCGTGAAAACACAGAAAACCAAATAGCCGAAGCAACATAGTAAGGCTCGTAGAAGACTAGAACTACCAGATGATCTCTTAGATTATGCGGGTGGGAGCGGAGGGCACGTAATCCCTCAACGTCACTCCTCATAAAATAAGGATCAAACTTCGAACTGGTAAGTTCTCGTTTAATCTTACTATTTTACTTCGGAGTCACGTGAGTGACTACGTGAAGATTTCAAAGCTCTGTGTTTGCATGCTGCAGATGACAAGCTGCTTCAGTTGACACAGTAGTACAATAAAGAAGATATTGAACATTGCATGAATAATTCAATAACAATTTTAATAATAACAAACAGAGTAATGACCCCTCTGTCCCAGGGGGAAATTACAAACAATAAGTGATATAAACAAAGCAATAAAATTAAATGGAACCCAAAACAGCAGGCCCAAAACGTGGCTCTGCCTGAACTGGTTTATCATAATAACGAGAAAATGTTGACTCTCTAGACCACCCTGCGGCCGCGAGGATTTGGCCTAGCGGCACGTCCTGAGCCTTCGCCGCGGATGTAGACGCTGCCCTGGTGGAGTGAGATTTAAACACATCAGTGTTGATACCCGCGGAACTGAGAACCTGTTTCAACCATCTAGAAATAGTTTGCACGGACACTTGCTTATATGGCTTTTTGTGACTAATGAGCAGTCCTGTCTCAGAACCTCTCAGACTCCTGGTTAACGCAATACATTGGGTTAAATGTTTAACTACACATAACAGTTGGTCAACAAGATATGCTTTAAACGTCACCTTGATTCCTGACCTTCCTGGTCTACTTTGTTTGAGTAAATCACAGACATAAAATGTAACATCATCTTGAGAAAAATGCATATAATCTATTCTTAACAAGTGCAATGTTTGGACACGTTGTGCTGAAACCAACGCCATTAACATAACCACTTTAAGAGTCAATTTTTGCAAAGATAAGGTCACAATTGGAGCCCATTGCCAAAGCAGTTGAGAACTATACTGATATCCCAGATAACTGTATATCTGGGTTGAGGAGGGTTTTTGTTAAAAATCCCTCTCATAAACCTGGATACCAATGGATGAGACCCAATAGGTTGTCGTGCTGAAGACTGCCCTAAATAAGAGGGCAAAGCACAGCGAGCAGTGTTAATAGCACTATAACTAAGGTGCTCATCAAAATGCAAAGTAGCAAGGAACTCCAACACATCACGTATATTAGCAGTATCATACGATATATTAGACTGTACACAGAAGCATTCCCATTTCTTAATTGCACGAGGTATTGTTTTTTAGTGCTAGTTCTCCACCCTGCAGTCATAACCTCCATGGTCCTGTTCGATAATCCAAGGCCTTGAAATGGTCTGGTCAAAACCTGCAGACCAACAAATTAATATGGTCATGTAATGGGTGACTTTCTCCTGTAACCGGATGCATCACAAATGACTGCTGCTGGGAATGCGCATGAATGGCTGTGCCATCATTCTCAGTACCAATGGGAACCATGACTGTGTTGGCCAATCTGGGACCACCAAAACTCCTTTGGCGGAGTCCCGCTCTATTTTAGTAAGACATTTCGGAATCAGGCAGAATGGAGGAAACGCATAAAAGAATGAGCGTCCCCAGTGTAACGAGAACGCATCCACAGCTACTGCACCTGGATCTGGCTCCCAGGAGACATATTTAGGCAACTGGTGATTCAGTCTGGATCCAAAGAGGTTAATATCTGGCAATCCAAATCTAGCAACAATGGTTTGAAATATGCTGACATTTAACATCCATTCTATATTGTCATTAAACTTTCTCGACCTGCTACCACATTATCTATGCCTGGTAGGTAGGTGGCCGAAACCCAGATGTTGTGTGAAATGCACCAATCCCAGATAGTATTAGCCAAATTATCACATAACACCGATCGAGTTCCTCCCATATGATTGATATATGCCACAGCTGTGGTGTTATCAATCTGGAGTTGAACATGGAAATCTGACATAGTGGAGAAATATGCTTTTAGCCCATAAAAAGCACCCAATAACTCCAGGTAATTAATACCATGTGTGTGAAGAAGCAAGTCCTCTTGCTCAGTCCATCTACCCCCACAGCTAGACTCTGTGCCTGTAGCCCCCCATCCGAGAGCGCTAACATCAGTCTGTAAAGGTTTGTCCACCAAAATGTAACTGGTGGCTTGGCTAACATTAACAATCCACCACTGCAATTCTGCCAGAGCCGTGGTGGGTAACTGCATCAGCCGATCAAAATGACCTGCATTCTGTTTCAATGCTTGTTCTCTTGCTCTTTGCAAATGTTGATAATGCAAAGGCCCGAGCTGTACTGCAGGAAAGGCTGCTACCAATTTCCCAATAACCTTTGCAACGTCTCGAATGGAAGGATAAAGGGTTTGTGTAAGACGAATACAGACATTAACACTATCTATTACCTTGGCTGCTGGTAATGTAACTGTCATATGAACTGAATCCAGAAGAAACCCCAAATACTCAATCAGCTGGGTTGGCTGTAATTTGGACTTAAGTGGATGGACCAAAAATCCCAATGATTCAAAGAGATTCTTGGTTGCTGTAACAGAGGCTGCAGCTGACTCTTTAGTGTTGCCAACAATTAAGATATCATCTAAATAAGCCATAACAATGTGATTGTGGGCCCTCAATTGCCCTAGCACAGGTTTCACCAATTTAGTAAATAACCTAGGTGCAGAACTTAACCCATTAGGCAATGCTCTATATTGCCACAGCTGTCCCATCCAATTAAAGTTCAAGCACCGATAATCAACATGAATTGGCACCGAATAATAAGCATCTTGTAAATCAATGGTGGCCATATAACAACCCTGGGACATCAGCTGCTTTGCAGTAACAAATGTGTCCATTTTAAAATGCCTATAAAAGAACTGAAGTATTCAATTGAGTGAGATCCAGAATTACTCGACAACTACCATCTTTTTTGGGTCTGGGAAAAATATTAGACACAAATTGTTGAGGATGATGAACTGCTTTTTCAATCACACCTTTACAGAACAAATTCTGAATCTCCACATTGATTAGCTCAGTGTCTGGAACAGAAAACACCAACACTTTACTAGGCTTAGTCTGGAAAGGGGGATCTATCCCTGAGATAAACTCAATGGTGGACCCTGACACAGTATTTAGTATACAGATATCAGACGTTATACAACACCATTTGTTATAAAAGAAATGTAACCGACCTCCAATAGGTGGATGCACTCCCGAATTTGTAACTTGAACACAAAGTCCCTGTACCTCTGGCGGTGGTTTGGAAACCTGTTGTCTGGCCGTGTTGGGGTTATAGGGAACCTGACGTGGTGGATACCCTCGTTGCCACCCTGGCCTCCCTCTGCTGGGCCCAGCACCCGGATCGGACCTGCGGTAAACGATCCCCGGCTTCCAAATAAACGGACGTGATGCGGCCGGCTTCATTAGCCCCATAGTTTTCGCCCTCTCATCAATATGTCTAATTTGCTTGATGAGTTTGGAGCCAAAGAGGAGTTCAGGCACCTGGACGTTGGTCGCCTTAGAGAGTGCAGCAAATTTTTGGTTTAAAGTAGGCCTGATGGCAATTTTCCGAATGCAGTTAATTTCGAAAAAGACGTTACAAATCATACCTAACATGTCCTTCTGTAACTGAGATAACACGGTCCCTCGGACCATGGTGCCAAATGCAGTGATCGTGGCCGCCACCAGTTTGAGGACGTGCTGATAACGAACCTCCTGCCCCCTCATGGAAGGACTCATGGGTGCCCATATTGCTGGGTTCACCATTGGCACTTTTAATGAAGCACAGTTAACAGGTGTTTTATATTTGCTGCTTGTCTCCTGCATGACAGATAGTTGCAGCTGGTGAGAAACTAAGTAATTTACATTAGTTGCGAAATATTCTTCCATGGCCTCACCAGTTCCCTCCGGAATAGCAAAAGACATTGCTCTGTCCGGTACACCCGGAGCAAGGCTCTTGTGCTCTGGTGTTTGCACATAAGCAGGGACACCAGGCATAGGGTCAGCTGCATCCTGCCCTGCATCTCCCATTTGAAAGTTTAGGGAGGCATACCCCAGTCCTATAACAGGCGCTGGAAGGAATTCCCCACGGCGGTATTCCAGGTAATCCTCTTCACAGGGTCCCTGCTGCTCAACTGCCTGAGGAATCTCTGTGGCCTTAGACCCTTGCTGTACCAAAAGCTGCAGCATGTGTTTCATCTGTTGCATTTTTCCCCACATCTCTTTAGCCCCTGGGGGGGAATCACCACCTTCATCTGGCCTGTTTGTTTTCCTTGTGGCCTTGCTGTGCCTCTTAGCAGCCACAGCCTGTTGAGTTTCAGGCACTGGCCTGGAAGCACTTTCAACTGGTGCTAACGGTGAAACGGCCCCCGGTATCGTAACCGGAGGTCCCGTTACTATCTCCCGACCCGATCGAGAATGTGACTCGTCACAAGACATGCGCTTGGAGCGCACTCTCCGCCTGGACCGGTCCATGTTCCAACTCCAACTGACTTCGTGAGCCAGCTTTACGGAGCGAAATACCCTGCAGGAAAAGTTGTTTAACACTTACCTGCAAAGTTTCTACTTACCCGCTGGTGGAGCTGTGCCCTCCAGCCCGTTCAGTGCGACATGCGCAGACGTAATGACGTGCATGCGCCTGGCGGGCCTTCTTCACGTAGTCACTCACGTGACTCCGAAGTAAAATCAAGGACAAATTGCACCCCGGCCACTCCCTCTTCTCCCCTCTCCCATCAGGCAAAAGGTATAGAAGTGTGAAAATGCACACCTCCAGATTCAGGGACTTTCTTCCCTGCTGTAATCAGGCAATTGGATTATCCTACCACAGCCAGAGAGCAGTGCTGAACTTCTATCTACCTCATTGGTGACCCTTGGACTATCCCTGATCAGACTTTGCTGGCTTAACCTTGCACTAAACGTTATTCCCTTATCATCTATCTATACACTGTAAATGGCTCGATTGTAATCATGTATTGTCTTTCCGCTTACTGTTTAGGACGCAACAAAAGCTTTTCACCGTACCATGGTACACATGACACTAAACTAAACTAAACTAAATAATCTAAGCTAAAACTAGATCTTGTATCACAGTTACCTAATTCCTTCAGATATTAATCATTACTACTTAATGATTAAAGTCTAATGATAGGAAATTGGCAATATTGACTATTTAATCTAGACCGTCAACTCATGGCGAACTGAGAGATTTTCCAATATGGAATGTAACATATTAAACATACATTTGAATCAGAAGGCAGGTGATCAGCCTCTTTTGACCTATGGGTTGGTGAAGTCTGCTCTCATATGTTATTAGAGCAGTGACTCTATTGTGTATTGTGTTATTTTTATTCATATGGCTGAATGGTAAAATTTAAAGTATGTTCGGATTCTAAAGTCTGAGGTTGATCATAATATTTGGCAACCACTTAGTTAAGTATGATAGTAACAACCTGAAAGCCTTCCTAATGTTTGCATTGAGCAAATTGTTGACACTTTTGAATAAAATGATCTTCAACTTTCTTTATCTTTCTACCTTTAGTTACTTATTTCTCATGTTTTTTTGTTTGCAGCTTTGTGAGGGTGATGTATTATACGCCATATTTGTCTTATAAAGCGTTAATCTGGTTTAATTTCTCTACAATTTCTTGTCAGTTTGGCTCTCGGTTCACATTCAAGTTAAATGTTGGTGAAATAGAATATTTAGTCAGGAATTTAGACAAACGATCCGGATTGCTAACGGAATCAGGGAAGATGGGGTGAAAGCTGGAATAGGGTACTGATTCTGGATGATCTGCCATGATCATATTGAATGGCGGTGCTGACTCGAGGGGCTGAATGGCCAACGTCTGCACCTATTTTCTATGTTTTTACATTTCAATGATGAGGTTCTGAGATGATACCATGTTTCAGATGAATTATTAAATCAAACCCTTATCTGATGATATGCAGTACAGGTCCACCAAGCCTTGCCCTATTATGTTTTGCCAGACCAACAGAGGGTGCCAAGATACTGGCCCACAAAGTTGGCCTTGGAAGTTGGCTAAGGGAATGCTGGCCCTTGCCGGGCTGGAGTTCCAGAGCCCTGGCCGCAGTGGTCTTTTTCGATCCGCATATCGGCGCGGAAGTCCCGATGAGGTTGAGATCATATAACCATATAACCATATAACAATTACAGCACGGAAACAGGCCCTCTCGGCCCTTCCAGTCCGTGCCGACCATTTGTTTTCCCCTAGTCCCATCTACCTGCACTCAGACCATACCCCTCCATTCCCTTCACGTCCATATACCTATCCACTTTAGTCTCATTCCACACAGCCACCACCCTCTGAGTAAAGAAGTTCCCCCTCACGTTACCCCGAGACCTCTGTCCCTTAATTCTCATGTCATGCCCTCTTGTTTGAATCTTTCCTACCCTCAATGGTAAAAACGTATCCACGTCAACTCTGTCTATCCCTTTCATCATTTTAAAGACCTCAATCAAGTCCCCCCTTAACCTTCTGCGCTCCAAAGAATAAAGACCTAACTTGTTCAACCTTTCTCTGTAACATAGTTGCTGGAACCCTGGCAACATTCTTGTAAATCTCCTCTGTACTCTCTCTATTTTTATTTTATTTTTGTTGACATCCTTCCTATAACTAGGCGACCAAAATTGTACACCATACTCCAGAATTGGTCTTACCAATGCCTTGTACAATTTTAACATTACTTCCCTACTCCTATATACAATGCTCTGATTTATAAAGGCCAGCACACCAAAGGCTTTCTTTACCACCCTATCTACATGCGATTCCACCTACAGGGAACTATGCACAGTTATTCCTAGATCCCTCTGTTCCACAACATTCCTCAATTCCCTACCATTTACCCTGTACGTCCTATTTTGATTTGTCCTGCCAAGATGTAGCACTTCACACTTATCAGCATTAAACTCCATCTGCCATCTTTCAGCCCACTTTTCCATATTGCCCAAATCTCTCTGTAGACTTTGAAAATCTACTTCATTATCCACAACACCACCTTTCTTAGTATCATCTGCATACTTACTTATCCAATTTTCCACCCCATCATCCAGATCATTGATGTACATGACAAACAACAGTGGACCCAACACAGATCCCTGAGGCACCCCACTGGTCACCGGCTTCCAACCTGACAAACAGCCATCCACCATTACTCTCTGACATCTCCCATTCAGCCACTGTTGAATCCATCTTGCTACTCCGCCATTAACACCCAAAGATTGAACCTTCTTAACCAACCTTCCATGGGGAACCTTGTCAAAGGCCTTACTGAAATCCATATAGACAACATCCACTGCTTTACCCTCATCAATTTCCCTAGATACTGCTTCAAAAAATTCAAGAAGGTTTGTCAAACATGACCTTCCAGGCACAAATCCATGTTGACTGTTCCTGATCAGACCCTTATCCAGATGCTTATATATATTATCTCTAAGTATCCTTTCCATTAATTTGCCCACCACTGACGTCAAACTAATAGGTCTATAATTGCTAGGTTTATTCTTTGAATCCTTTTTAAACAATGGAACAACATGCGCAGTACGCCAATCCTCCGGCACTATTCCCGTTTCTAATGACATTTGAAATATTTCTGTCAGCCGCCTTACCTGGCCCAGGCACTACATTTTCGGGAGAACTTCCAGATGGGATTTCAAGTGTGTTTATTCGTTTTTAAGTGCTTTAGAATGCTTGAAAATCATGATGGATATTTTTTTTTTCTTTTCTTTTGTTATATAAAATTCTCTCTTTCTTCATTCACATTTTCTCTCTTGTACAGCATATTTTTTTGCACAAGGTAAGAAGATAAACAGGAGCAGGAATTAATCACATGGCTCCTCACACCTGCCCCATTGTTCAATGAGATCCAGGCTAAACCTTTACCTCACATCCCGTTTCCTGCCAATACTCATAATCCCTTGATTCCAAAAATCTGCTAAATCCGCTTTAAATATACTCAGCAGAAGAGAATTCACAGCTCTTCAAGAAAATAATTCCACAGATTCACACAGCTCAACAAGAAGATTTTTTTTCCATCTCGGTACTTGTCCTGAGATTGTGCTCTCTGCCTTCAAAATTTCCGGTTATGGGAAGAAAAGCTCATTGAACTCATCTCCATTCTTTTAAACTCTGGAGAATATTGACTCAATTTTTTTCATCAAGATAATGTCCAGATAGGACAGACTGCTAATCCTAAGGATCAACTCAGTAAATCTTTATTGCTTTGCCTCCATGGTAAGTATAATGTAATAAGGCATCCTTGCTCTTGTATCTTTTCTATTAAATGCGGAAAAATGACAGTTGAACTTTAAAATTATGAAAGGATTTCATACAACAAATACAGAGAAAATATATCCAGTTGTGGGGATGAGCACAACTGGGGGCCTTCTTTTTAAACTTATTACCATGCAATCTAAAAATAAATTAATAATAAATCCTTTATTCAAAGAATGTTGAGAATGTGGAATTTGAAAGGTTAGACATCCAGATCTAAAGACCAAGTTCTTCCCTGCTGCTATCAGACTCCTGAACTAATCACCCTTTTCACACCCACTTGCCAGAGATGCTGCTGTGTACTCTTATTCTTAGTTCTACCTCATTTGGCTATTCCATTATTGTATTTTAATAATTTGTTGCAATTCCTTAGAATGCACTACAATCATTGCACCGTTCTGCACTTTGCACTCATTGTATTCCTTGTATTTATTGTTACTGTATAAATACAGTTTACTCTGTGAGTTTCATGTGAACAAGCAATTTCATTGCTACCTGCTATCATTAGTTTATGATAATAAACTAATCTGAATCTAAAATGTGAGAGAAAAGGGAATGAGAGTTGTGTTGAAAGTTTAGATGTGGACTGATGAGGCATTAATGGATGTGTCATCTCAGCCTGGCAAGATGTGAAAATGGACTGAATGGAGGATAGTGATAAGCCTATGATGGATGGGATGTATTTAAGTTCAAGTTCACAATTATTGTCATATAGTACAGTGATATTTGAGTTACCATACAGCTATACAAGTAAAAAAGAACACAATAGACAATAAATTTAACATAAACATCCACCACTGTGGAATCAATATTCCGCACTGTAATGGAAGGTAATAAAGTTCAGTCATCTTCCTCCTTTGTTCACCTGTGGGATCGAGGCTTTTGAACCCTCAACGCTGCCCCTGCCGATGGTCCACTGTTCAAGCCCTCTCATCAGGATGATGGAAACTCCGGCGTCGGGACGGATCGGAACACTCCGCGGCATGGAGCTCCCGAGTCGGCCTCTTCTTACCGGAGACTGCAGCTTCACGGTGTTAAAGTCCACAGGCCCCGCGGTCCGAGCACTTCCACAGCAATCCTCGGCAAAGGATCACTCGCTCCGTGGTGGTAAGGCTTGAAGCTCTGGGCCGGTCTCCAGGAAAGGCCGCACTAATCCAAGTTCTTAGGCCGCAGGGGAGGGACGGAGAAAGATCACATCTCCGTCGAGGTAAGTGAACCCCCCCCCCCCCCCCCCCACACACACAGACACACACACACACACACAAAACATGCCAAGAAAGATTAAAGCATACATTTTAGAAACACAAAAAATTACAAAAAAGTCGAAATGACACGCAGGTTGCTGCCATTGCGGCGCCACCCGATTCCATACTCTCAGCAGGTTCAGTCGGTCAAGATAAGACAGGTACAAAAAGCTGGAGTAACTTGATGGGACAGGCAGCATCTCCGGAGTGAAGGAATGGGTGACGTTTTGGGTCGAGACCTTTCTTCAGACTCAGCAATTCCCTTACCAAGCTGAGATGCATCCATCAGGATTTTGTTATAACATATCTATAGAAGTTTGAGAGAATCCTCGTGGACACTCCAAATGTGTTAGATACCAAAGAAAATAAATATGCTAATGCCCTTTCTTGATCGCCACATCATTGTGAAGGGACCAGATTAGGTTGCTGGTGAAATGGATACGTAGGAATTTAAAATTGTTAACCATCTCTACAGCAGTTGTGTTGATGAAGACGAGTTTATGTTTACTCCTCACTTCTTTAGGTCAACAACCAACTCTGCATTCTTGCTGATGTTAAGGGCTAGGTTGTGTAGGAAAGAACTGCAGATGCTGGTTTAAATCGAATGTAGACACAAAATGCTGGAGTAACTCAGCGGGACAGGCAGGTTAAGTGCCAGATTATTGTCCTGACACTGTGACACAAGGTTTTCAAGCTCTTTCCTGCACTTTGTTTCATCGCTGTTGTTCTGGCTGACAATTGTAGTGTAATTGGTGAACTTAAATACCAAGTCAGTGTTGTAGCTGTCCATACAATCATGGGTGTACACGGAGTCATGCAAGGGTCTGGGCTCATAATCCTGAGGACCACCAGGAAGGAGGTCAGGAAGGAGGAAATGGTATGGTAATGGCTAACGGTTAGGAAGGAGGAAATGGTATAACCCATTCTAGCAGGCTGAGGTCTACTCGTCAGGAAGTCCAGAAGCAAGTTGCAGATGGAAGCCTCAAGGTCAAGTTCCAGAAGTTTAGGGACGATCTTATTCTTTGTTATGGTGTTGAAGGCTGAACTGCAGTTATTGAATTTCATCCACATATAGGGGTTCCTATTGTCAAGGTGATCCAGGCTGAATACTTTGGAGGCCCGGCCGCGGGCCCAGTGGACGACATCGTCGGGAGCTCGCAGGTCACAGGTTGGTGACCTGTTTTTCCGGAGCTCCCGCGGCAACAGCTGCGTCCGCTGGACTGGAGGGCGGCAGCTTCGGCAGCTTCGACCGCCCCGGGCCGCGGAGTTGAACCGGCCCGCTCGCGGAGCGCGGTTCACCCGCGGGACTTATTTACATCACCCGGTGCGGTCACAACATCGGAGGCCCGGGTCGCCTCAGCGCAGAGGAAGAAGGGAAGAGACAAAGACAAGATTTTTGCCTTCCACCACAATGAGGAGGTGTCTGGTGAACTCACTGTGGTGGATGTTAAATATGTGTTTATTGTGTGTTTTTGTTATTTACTATATGTATGACTGCAGGCAACAAAATTTCGTTCAGACCGCAAGGTCTGAATGACAATAAAGTTTTCCAAGAATATAATTGAATCGAGATGCCATTCCCCCATACATTGTGAGCTTCTTGGACCAGAAAGAATACAAAAAAAGTTAATTTATTGATTCAGATTATTTTGTACCGGTGACTTGATTATAGTTTGGAACCACAAGTGATTATTTTAGTTCATGCTTTTTTTAGCTCATTAAATAACATAACTATTTAATTCAAAATTTGTCATATTTTGCGTGTGAAATATGGCAAATTTCAGTATCAATGCACAAAGTTCACAAAGTGGAAGAAATAAAATGAATGCTATTTTGATGCAAATCTCCTTGTCAGCCATCACGCTGAGGGTATAGTTTTGCAATTGGGTGAGGTATTAATATGTGGAAGTAGAAAGAGATAATAGTCAAAGCAAGAAAGAGGAAGTCATCAGTGAGAGATTTTCTTTTAACATTGCTAGTCACGTTCAAAGTGGCATTACTTTATGGGCAAGTTTTCAGCGCTCATGTTTTTTGGTGAATGTCTGTAGAAAATAAAACACAATTGCCATTATTTTAAAGGATGCTGAATTGTGGCACTATACTATAATGTGATAACATTTTAATTCTGGACCTTTCAGATTCATGATTCTTATTCAGTCGGGAAATAAACGAAATTCCATCAGGATAAAGGGAAGAACACATCGAAGGCACACTTTTTCTTCCACTTAGAAATCCAATTGTTTATGTATCAGCAGCAGTCTAAAGTAAGACGAAAGGTTAGTTTGAGAATCCCATTAATTAGAGTGCCCATTCTTTATTTTGATTCTCAAAATGTAACCTATTTTAAATTCATGCAGCTTCATTTTCAAATTGATTCGGGGCCCTGTGATTTTTTTTGTTCAGCGACTGCAGAAATGACCAAAAGCTGTGCAAAGAGCGAGCAAGAAAAAGCAAAGGTGTTGCTTGTTGTTCGGGCCAAGGTGAAATCCTCAAGTCTCCCTCAACCCCCCCGCCAGCACAGCGTTCCACAGATTGGCAGAAGCGTGCAGAGCGCTGCTCGTCACGCGTAAATCACAGTGCGCACGGTGGCGCTTTTGGTCCAGTTGAATGTTAAAGCCGTGCTCTCAGCGCGTCGGGCGTACAAGAGACCAGGAGATTTGCCAGTGTACGTCTACGGTACAGATGAAAAATTATGAATCGCATTTGCAAAATTCTCAGGATCCAAAGCCAGACAATAAACGCAGCTTCCAAATAATCAAAAGCAGACGAATAGGGTGAGTGCAAGTTGCTATATACAATTAAGGATCTGCAGTTCCGGGGAGTAGCAATTACCGGAGGGCTTCTGAATGCAGGGTTAGAAATTGCAATATTCTGATGGTGGTCCGTGTACTATCAGCTTGTCGTTAAAACTGTTTCCGAGGCTTTGATATTTGTGTTTCGAAAATGCGCCGGTATTGCATGGTTTGGATTGCCCTGTTATAAAGGACGCTGTAAATGTGGTGAAAATAGCTTATTCTGTCATAAGACTTTAGTTGACTTTAGCTTTACCATGGCAACATAGATGTAAGACAGAACACTACGTGACCTTGCTTCAAGGGAGAATTTGGACAGGAATTCGATATTATGATCTCATCCGAGTTACGAGAAGATATTGGATATAATTAAAATTATAATCCATTTTATAGCAAAGTGAAAATATAAATCTGATACGTTCTTAAACTAATGAATGCTGCGATAATATACTTATAGTGTTTAGGGAATGTTGTGAATGTGTTTGTTTTAAAATGTCATTCATTGTAATTATAAACTGCCTTACTATTGATTTAAAGGATGTTCCAATTTTAACTTGAACTAGTCGTTCAAGTGAGGAATCAGAACTGTAGTTTGCGTTTACAATAGAGGGCAGGTGATAATATCAACTATTTTGTCTTTTTGCACATATAGAAACATAGAAAATAGGTACAGCGGTAGGCCGTTCGGCCGTTCGAGCGAGCACCACCATTCAATATGATCATGGCAGATGATCCAAAATCAGTACCCTGTTCCTACTTTTTCCCTGTATCCCTTGATTCCTTTAGCCCTAAGAGCTAAATGTAACTCTCTCTTGAAAACATCCACTGAATTGACCTCCACTGCCTTGTGTGGCAGAGAATTCCACAGATTCACAACTCACTGGGTAAAAAAAAAAATCCTCATCTCAGTCCTAAATGGCCTACCCCTTATGCTTAAACAGTGACCCCTGGTTCTGGACTCCCCCAACATTGGGAACATTTTTCCTGCATCTTGCCTGTCCAACCCTTTAAGAATGTTATTTGTTTCTATAAGATCCCCTCTCATCCTTCTAAATTCCAGTGTATACAAGCCCAGTCGACTCATTCTTTCATCATATGTCAGTCCAGCCATTCTGGGAAATAACCTATGCTGCACCCCCTCAATTGCAATAATGTATTTCCTCAAATTAGGAGACCAAAATTGCACACTACACTCCAGGTGTCTCACTGCAATAGGACCTCTTTGCTCCTAAACTCAAATCCTCTCGCACTGAAGGCCAACATGCCATACCAAATTATTATGTCCTCATTTATAATCTAAACTGCAGCGTCTCCATGCAAAGAGTGCACCACCTTTGTTTTTATGTATTCCTTTGGGATTGGGGTTAATTTCTTTTCACTTAAATTCTGTTGATTTTGATATGCTATAGAGTCGTGTTATCTCTGCAAATTATGCTTCTTGTGGCCAAACGATTCTTAATTGGGTGGGTGGGTAGTTTGGGATTTTATGTACTCAACTGCTTGTAGTACTGTTAGTAGGCCTTAGTAGTACTGTTTCAAGAAAGGTGGTGCTGAGTGCCTTCATGGACGATCTTTCTCTATTTCAAGTGGTCAAAGGACATGGATTCCTCTAAGTGGGTGATGACATTTATTGCAAGGAGACTTTGAGCACATCCTTGAAGTGTGTGTCCTCGCATGATAGAACTTGGAGTAAGATGTCTATTTTGGAGGTCAATAGACAATAGGTGCAGGAGTAGGCCATTTGGCCCCTCAAGCGAGCACCGCCATTCAATGTGATCATGGCTGATCATCCCCAATCAGTACCCCGTTCCTGCCTTCTTCCCATATCCCCTGACTCCACTATCTCTAAGAGCCCTATCTAGCTCTCTCTTGAAAGTATCCAGAGAATTGGCCTCCACTGCCCTCTGAAGCAGCGAATTCCACAGACTCACAACTCTCTGTGAGAAAAAGTGTTTCCTCGTCTCCGTTCTAAATGGCTTACCCCTTATTCTTAAACTGTGGCCCCTGGTTCTGGACTCCCCCAACATCGGGAACATGTTTCCTGCCTTAACGTGTCCAAACCCTTAATAATCTTATATGTTTCAATAAGATCCCCTCAATAAGGTCCGGTGCTAGATGTGTGGAAAGTATGACCTACATGTTGCTTGAGGAGTGGATTCAGAAAATTTCCAACACATGCAAATAAATGATCAGCAACATTTTTAATGATCAGGCAATTTGTATATCAAATATGTGGTGAAAAAAGTAGTAATTAAATATTTCTGATATTAATCTTGCATCCTCAAAAATAAGAGGCAGCTTTGCTATTATATATTTCTATATCCACATTGATACAAGCACAAACATGATTTGTTGTAATTGCACATATTGCAGGTATATTGCAATTCAATGGTATAAACTTGTGCATCAAATTACTATCTGCTGATAATGTTTGCATATGTGCAATCAGAGACTGAAATCCAAGCCAACATTGATTCTGCCATAAGTTTAACATAAGATGGGCTTCAATGAGTAATGAGTTTAATAAAGAGATACCTCCTTTGAACGTGCCCTTTCTCCACAACGCCCTGCCAATCAAGGTTCGTCGTGACTGAAATATCGTAGATTATTTTCAGTTAAAGGGGAATCACTACGCACTGAAGGCAGACATCAATCATTAATTTACCTCCTTTAACCCATTACCTACCCTACAGAACTGTGTAGTTTTTCCGCTGACTGGATAGCACGCATCGAAAAAGTTTTTCACTATACCACGGTACACGTGACAATAAACATAACTAACCTGCACCACCCTTTCTCCCATGAGTCCTGATCCTTCAATCCCATCCATTTATCTGTCATTCCCACTTCCTCAACTGTTTCCTAATCTATGAGCTTAGTGAAAATGTTTTGCAGATGAAGAGCAGGGCAGAATAGCACTTTTGGTTTAGTTTAGAAATACAGCGCGGAATTAGGCCCTTCGGCCCACTGAGACCGCACCGACCTGTGATCCCCTCACATTAACACAAGCCTACGCACACTAGGGACAACTTACACTTATACCAAATGTAGAGCTTCTTTGCCCTCTACATGAGCTGCGCCCCAGGTTTGTAAACTTTAATTCCCTTATAGACGTTAGTTAACCCTTAATTTAAGTATTTTATGCACTCTTTAAATTTGGACAATAGGGCACCTTTAATTTCAATATTAAATGGTATACCTTACTGTAGAAACAGTTAAAATAAATCAACTGACAACTATGTTCCAATGAATTACATTCACATTTATTCTATTAAATAACATTAAAAGTATGTTGGTCAGGGAAATACAAAATAGAATATCAATAACCAAAAATATGGTGTTTTACTGGTGTTTCTCACACAGATATTCAAACAACACCACTCAATAAATCAATCTTTTTATAGTACCTTTCAGTATTAATTACTATGTGGGCCCACACACTCACTCACACAAGCCGGTAACATGAAAACAAAACAAGCATAACCCCACGATGCAGGCCTGGTCAAAGCTGTAGAGCGTCGCGGCCAAATACAGTTGAAGTCGACAAGTGCACAGTGCAGAAGCTCACAAGATGGAGGGCGAATGGCGAGTTGGCTGACCAGAAAGGACCCCATGTGGCAGAAGTCTTCCTTCTCCCTCGGTGTCTCCCGGGCTCAGCTAATCGTTCCTCCCACTCTGACCGTAATCACAAAGTCCAGACAGCAACAGTCTTTATTAAAGTCTTAATCTTACCTCACCACGAGGAAAGGTATTTAAGCTGTTTACTGACCGAGTAGGACAGTCAAAACTTAGTTTTCTCAGTCTCTGTTCTTCACATGTCTCTCTCTCCTCTTGCCCAGGACTTCTTCTGTCCTTCTTCTCCTCACCAAATCACCCACAATTTCTAAGCTCCTGCCCCCAACCAATCACCACACAGGAAAAATTATCTAACTCATTAACAACAAATCAAATGCATTTAAATCCATCCACACAGGCTGCACACTGGTCACCACACATGTTCACCAGGTACACTGCAGAAAAATATTTAAAGGCACAGTAGCACATATCAATGTGAACCAGCTAATGACATCAAACACCTATTCACAGCAAACTTATATAAAGTTCTTAATAAGAAAAACTAATGAAATAGTCATGGATATGAAGTTACACAGGACTACACCAGTATACAAACCCAAGCCAATTAGCTTACAAATATATATGTCCTTGGAGTGTGGGATGAAACCGAAGATCTCGGAGAAAACACACGGGGTCATGTGTGAAAAAGTGTTTCCTCATCTCTGTTCTAAATGGCTTACTCCTTATTCTTAAACTGTGGCCCCTAGTTCTGGACTCCCCCAACATCGGGAACATGTTTCTGACCTCTAGCGTGTCCAAGCCCTTAATAATCTTACATGTTTCAATAAGATACCCTCTCACCCTTCTGAATTCCAGAGTATATAAGCTGAGCCGCTCCATTCTCTGCATATGACAGTCCCGCCTTCCCAGGAATTAATCTTGTGCACTCCCTCAATAGCAAGAATGTCCTTCCTCAAATTTGGAGACCAAATCTACACACAATACTGCAGGTGTGATCTCATTAGGGCCCTGTACAACTGTAGAAGGACCTCTGTGCTCCTATACTCAACTCCTCTTGTTATGAAGGCCAACATGCCATTCGCTTCACTGCCTGCTGTACCTGCATGTTTACTTTCATTGACTGGTGAACACGGACCCCCAGATCCCGTTGTAGCCCTTTTCCCAACTTGACACCATTTAGACAATAATCTGCCTTCCTGTTTTTGCTACGAAAGTGGCATAACCTCACATTTATCCACATTAAACTGCACCTGCCATGCAACTGCCCACTCACCCAACCTGTCCAAGTATCCCTACATTCTCAAGGAATCCTCTCATAGAATCACAGTTCACTCTGCCACCCAGCGTTAATCTAAATCATTAATATATATTGTAAATAGCTGCATTCCCAGCACCGAGCCTTGTGGTACCCCACGAGTCACTGCATGTCATTCTGGAAGGAACCCATTAATCCCTACTCTTTGTTCACGGTTTTCCAACCAATTTTCTATCCATATCAGCCATGTGCCCTAATTTTGCCTACTAATCTCCTTTGTGGGACCTTATCAAATGCTTTCTGAATGTCCAGGTACACTACATTCACTGGCCTCCCT
The DNA here is from genome assembly GCA_035221665.1 of Okamejei kenojei. Classification (NCBI taxonomy): domain Eukaryota; kingdom Metazoa; phylum Chordata; class Chondrichthyes; order Rajiformes; family Rajidae; genus Okamejei; species Okamejei kenojei. Next base: position 88,035,890 of record CM069135.1, read on the forward strand.
TGTCCAGAAACATAAACCCCCAAAAACTGACAAAGTTTATAGTTTCTTTCACATGATACTTAATCATCCCCCAAGTCTAATGTTGGTTTGAGCAACAAAACAACGTTGGCAGGTCACTTGGTCATTACTGGTAAAATGACGTTATGTGAGAGAAAAACACTCTGTGGGACCGTATCTCCAATGGGAAAAAGTGTTTAACATAAATTTTCAATGTTGATGGTTTTCTTGAACTGTAATTCAGGATTCACCAGTTTGGTTATTATTTTGTCTTCTGTCAGGATTTTATATATTTTTTAAAAGGCACAAAATGCTGGAGTATCTCAGCAGGTCAGGAAGCATAGGTAACGTCTTGGATCAGGATCCCTCTTTAGACTTATTTTTAAAATCCTATTTGTACAATTAAATATTAAAATTATATGCTTCCCTAGTTTATTTTTTGCAGAAATTATAGGTGGAGGGCCAGGATTAGCATTATTTTATGGAATGTACATATTATTGCGATGATGGGTGTAAATTTGGAATAAAAAATAAAAATGTATTTCAAGTGAAATGGTATTCGAGTGCAGGATAATAATTGCATCAAGCGTGCTTACACAATCCAGTTCACATTTTAAAATGTGTATTTTTCATTTTTATGTTCCCCTGCGTATAATATTTATATTAAACTGGACCAGGTGCGGACTCGCTGGGCCCATCCCCAAGGCAATATTCCACCCCTGACCCACAGCCCCCAACTGCGCAGGCACGGCTGAGGGGTTCCCGTTGTGACACCAGAGATCACTGTTGTGATGCGAGTTGGGCATCTAGTCTTGTATGCCGGGCCTCAGGCGATGGGCGTCTCGCCTTGGGTGCCAGGCGTCGGACTTCTGTCCTCGGGCCTCGGGAGCTGCCCCTATAAATACGCTCTTCTCAAGCTTACCCCCCAGTCTAGTTCAGTCAAAAACCACTGAGTCAAGCACTAGAACAACTAATCTTTAGTTTTAGATTGAACAGCAAATTCCCCTATACGATACCTAAACCACCGCGGGCTCGATGCTTGTCTCTGCCTGGCCAAGCCCTTTAGCCTCGTGCAAGCAGAAACACTCCAAAAGGTCACGCAGTCCCAAGCACACTTCCAAAAGATCGACCTCAATCTAAGATGGAGACATCTTTTATAGGTCCACGAACCTTGAGGGGCCAAACTACATAAAGGTGGTCTCTTTACAATCCAATCAAACATATTAATTACATCAGTACATTATTGACAGTTCTCCAAACCAATTACAGAGTCTCCTATACATTGTTTCTTGGAGAAGCTTCTGGAAGGAAGCTAACTTAACTGAATAATGCAACATTTAACCTGGAACTCAAATAAACCTGCCAGGACTTAACACTTTGGCCAATCAACAAACAGCAGGGTAACTGTCTTGCAACATTATTCACACTATTTACAATTTGTTTGCAGTAATCCAATCAACATCATGCATTTATACTACTTTGGAGTTGTACAGAGCCCCAGTGTGACCACACCTGGAGTATTGTATGCAGTTTTGGTCCCCTAATTTGAGGAAGGACATTCTTGCTATTGAGGGAGTGCAGCGTAGGTTTACAAGGTTCATTCCTGGGCTGGCGGGACTGTCATATGCTGAGAGAATGAAGCAGCTGGGCTTGTACACTCTGGAGTTCAGAAGGATGAGAGGGGATCTAATTGACACATATAAGATTGTTAAGGGTTTGGACACACTGGAGGCAGGAAACATGTTCCCGATGTTGGTGGAGTCCGGAACCAGGGGTCACAGTTTAAGAATAAGAGGTAAGCCATTTAGAACAGAGACGAGGAAACACTTTTTCTCACAGAGAGTTGTGAGTGTGTGGAATTCTCTGCCTCAGATGGCGGTGGAGGCAGGTTCTCTGGATGCTTTCAAGAGAGCTGGATAGGGGTCTTAAAGATAGCAGAGTCAGGGGATATGGGGAAAAGGCAGGAACGGGGTACTGATTGGGGATGTTCAGCCATGATCACATTGAATGGCAGTGCTGGCTCGAAGGGCCAGATGGCCTACTCCTGCACCTATTGTCTGTTGTCTATTATACGATAACCATCATTTATGATAACTAGTTGTACACTGGTGACTGTTACATTCTATCAAACATATTAACAACAAGATGCTGATGTATCTTCCCAGAATCTCATCAAGCTTCCCGCGTATCCGTGGGCGTAGCTTCATGATTCCCTTCTTGTGAGTCTTCACCTCCCGCGTTTTCATGGGCGCGAATCCCCGCCATCCGTGTTGCCACTTCATCTGTGCTTGACCTATAGTAGAGTATAAAGTTCCTAGAAGAACCTGGGATAAAGTAAGTTAGCAGTCCATACCTCCACTGATACTCCTACAGTGGTGGAGATGTACCCATGCATTCCTTTCACCCACTGTCAACAGAAGGCCTCTCTCTGTACACTGCTCCTACTCTATGATACAATCCTTCCCACACTATGATCCTAGCTAAAATGTAGTCAGTTATCTCCGCAGTCTAATGGTGATTTCCAATGTAATCTTAATGAAGGTTCCTCATATGAATTTCAGCTGGGTTCAGTCCAGATTTCCTTATAGGCGTGACTCTTATTCAAATTAACCATGGGGAATGCTTCAATTTAGCCAAATTCACTCAGCCTTTAATTTATTATCTTGAGTTTCAGGGTCTGTCTTGCCCTTTGTCAACCCACAGCTTAATTCAATTCAATTGCTGTGAAATTCCCAGCTGTTTATATAATATTAATCAATTTATTTCAATATGTTGTGGACCATTATTTTAAATCAAGCCAAATAAGGATGCCGAATCTAGGGACAATTTTCTTTACTCCTTGATAATAGTAGCCGCTTTATTATCAAGGGTAGGATAAATTTCAATCCGCTGGTCAAATACATCGACTCTGACAACAAGTAGCCACTCCCCTGGTACTACTTCTAATCCAATGCAACTTTTTAGCAACTCTTTTTCTAGTATGTTGAACAGACTCACAGACAATAGGGATTCTTCCTTATAACTAGTTTGCTCCTATCACTGAGTAACTTTCTGGATGGTTAGTATTAAACTCTCCTTGGGGAACTCGTTATTTAAACTTTCAGTCTACCTCATCATTCTGTACCACCATCTTGCGTTCCCAGGGCATTTCTTTCATTATTAAATCCACACCATGATTTCTAATATCTACTAGGGTCTGTTATTTTCTTGATAGTCACTAAACAGTCCCGTCCCATCTCCGATTGTTCTCCTATGGATGAGACAAGAAAAGATGCAAAGTCAACAATCAATTTTAAAAATATATCCCATAAGCCATCTCAAATACTATTTTTTTTCAAGCCCTTCCAATACATTACCACACAGTTTGAGGGATCTAATTTAGAACAGGTCAATTTAGTCCTAGTAGCTAAAATTTAGGCGCAAAGTAGGTCTCCCCAAACCACAGAGGAGTGTTCATTCCCAGGTTTCCATATTTCGTTCTTTTAAGCTGGAGTTTGCCTCAATGGTCTCTGGAGGCTGTCTATATTTCTTTAAGATCCTGAGACGTCGTTCTTCCTTTTTCACTGGTGTCAAATATTATGTTATGTTGGTAAGGTTGGGCACTAGGGTATGCCTAAGGTATATAGATCTTCTTTTCCATCTTGATGTTAAATTTGCAGGAGTAGGAATACCACTATGAGGAGCAGCCTTTTTTGTCTGTTGGCAGATTGTAAATGTTAAAGGGACAGGACAGTATCACTTACTTCTCTCTGTTTGTCTCTGGAGCTATTTGGATGGAAATGATGGTTACACATCCTACCTGAGCTGTGTCTTCTGCCTGTCCTTGAGGGTCCACATGCTCTTTTACCTCACTCCCCAGATAATGGTGTGTTGTAGGCAACACTGTCCTGGAGGCACAACAACTCAACAAAAGGTCATTAACTGAGTTTACAATTGCTCCTATTCCACACTCCTATAACCTCTAGGATCCTGAATATCCCCATGATCCTGGAAATTCTTTCCTTGACCCCTCTCTCTCACTCGCTCCCTTGTCGGACAGGCTCGGCTCCAATGTCCCATTCCCCCACAAGTATAACATTGATTGGGTAATGTTGTTGGATTTCTCTTACCACTTGATTCCAGTAGAATTGGTTCTAAAATGGGAATATAATTATAATATTAATCTGGGTAGTCTGGGACACTAATTTCTCCCATTCCACTCTTTACTACCATTTAAGGACTCCATTGTCCTAAAGCAGAGCTTGGTCCCTCCTTCTTAACCATATATTCAGTTCTTCTTCCAGTTACAGGATAATCTTCTTGTTTTCTACCATCCTTCCAATGGTGCCTCACAGCTCTGGCCTGACGCGGTTCTCAGACCAGTCCATGTTATTAGTCTTAATTGAGTCAGCTACTGTAGTGGGGAGACAATTTAACAAGATGGCACAATGTTGTGGAGAACTTACTCCATTTTGATAGTTTAAATCACCTGATTGGTTCATGTATAATCTTGAGAATTGTTCTAAAAATTAATCTACTTCTCCCTTTTTTGGTTTTATCTTCAGAATTCATGTTAAATCAATTGGCTTCTGAAGGATGTTTGCAAGGGCCGTTAAAACAGCCTCTTCTTTTGCACTATCACCCACTATGATATTTGCCAATGCTTCATGTGTCGGTGTCCTAGGGCTGCTAAATATTTGGTGTTTACAGCTGGAGTAATCATTTACAAGATACATTTATTTGTCACATGTACCAATTGGTACAGTGAAATGTGTGGTCGCCATACAGCCATACGAATAATAAAGAGCACAGAACACGATAGTCTTTAACACGGACATCCCCACACAGCGAGATCAAAGTTTCCCACTGTGAGGGAAGGCTCCAAAATTCAGCCATCCTCCTCTGTTGTCCTCCCGTGGTCAGGAGGCTCCCGAATCCCCCGCTGTTGCCGCTGCGGGCGGCCCGATGTTCAGGCCTGCTCGTCGGGGTGATGGAAGTCCGACGTCGGACTGGAGGACATCCTCAGCTGCTTGGACATCAGAATTGGCCACCTCCTAAAGTCCTCCTGAAGTCCGCGGCTCCCAAAGTCCACAGGCCGCACTGGTCAGAGATTCAACGCTGGCGGCCCTCGGCAAAGGGCCCCAGGATCCGGCGATGTTGAAGTCAGTGCCGCCCGTGCTGGAAGCTCTAAAATCCACAGCTCCCATGTTGAAGCAGCAGGTCCAGGTCCCCGGCAGGAAAAGCCGCTCCAATCCAGGTGGTAGGCCGTGAGGAGGGGGGCGAGGATGCGACTCGGAGAATAGTTGCATCCTCACCAGGAAGTGACTGGGAAACTGTTTCCCCTTTACCCTACCCCCTCCCCCACAAGCTATTGTTATATCGTCGCCCATAGATCTCGGGAGTCTGCATGATATACACGCATTGTAGTTCTTAAATAATCTACAAAGGCAGCAGGTGACCTCTTTCTATCAACGATTTTATTTAACACTATTATTTCATGGGGCTTCCACGGAGTATGGACATCTATGGTGCGGGGATTATTTACACCTACTGCGCTGGTCGAGTCCAAGGAAGGATTCCGCACTTCCCTGACTGGGAACTGTCTATGGGATATCTGTTCAGTCTGTATAATTTCTGTCGCATCAAAATCTATCTCGGTATCTTCAATTACTATCTCACCCTCAGATGAACCTTCCTTCTCACTATGGGGTTCACTGCACCTTCTAAATGATTTCGTTCCCTTTTCTCGCTACTCATCTAATTTGTCTAGGTTGAGGCTCGCAAAAATATTCTGGCAGTTGCACCATATCTTTCATACCCTCCTTCTCTTTAAGTACCGGGGCCAACCTCTTTGTTCTACTTCTGGTACCGTGAGCTACTGGACAATCTATTACTGGTGGAGCGGATAGAGTCAAAGAATCTGGTGCCCTAGTGGCTGCTACTTGTGGAGCATGCTCCAACGTGGAGTCTGCAGGGGGTGTTATAAGATCTGCAGACTCTGGTTATTTATTATGGACACAAGTCATACAAGGTGTAAATGAAGCCTGGGGAACGCAAGAGGAACATGGTGGGAGCTTCAAATTTCTATTCGTTTTAACATTTGTCCAATCTTCCAAATATTCGTCTTCTTCCCCCTCGAAGTCAACACTAACCATCGGATCTCTAAACTTAAAATTTACAGGGACTAGTTTCCTTTCAGGAGATCTACCTCTTCCCCGTTCCTTGTGCTATCCTTCATCTCTGCCCCTGTCCTTCCTACTGCCTGGAGGTCGATCTACTTCACCTTATTTCAGTTCTATTCCAAGTTTTGAAATTGTTTTTTCCCAACTCGCCATTCTCCTAAGTTCTTTATTTGCCTTTCGTTCCTCATAATATTTCTTCCATAATCCTATTAACTCCTTTGCACTCTACCACTATTACAATGCTGCCAAATGATTTGTTCTATGTACTTTATTCCTTTTACTATTTTAATGCCCCCGAAGGCCATGGTTTGCCTCCTAATTTCTTATTTAGGACTCCCGAAAAGTCTCTTAATTTCTCTGCCTTGTGTGGGAACTCATTGCGTATTATTTGCAATGGGCTCTAAGCATCTTCTGTCATATCCCGGTCTAGGCTATTTCCCATGTCTTCAGACAACAGTAACAAAAGTCCTAAACCCTTCACACCTCTTCAATAATTCACTCCTCCCTTTCAATCTCCCAGGTTATCAAGCTCGCTCCTGAACAGTGGCTCACTGTTCTGAAGTGCTAGCAGTCTACCACCTCTTTCACACAATTGCACAATCAATTTTTCCAATCTATTTATTCAAATTCTTCTCCTGCCTCCCACGTCCACACACTTTTAACCTTACAATTTCCACAATCCTCAGTCATCTAAAGATCAAGGTGCTCCAGGGAACAATCAAACACAGTCAATCGCAACCAAACAGCTTGTTTCCTATACCCAGAGCAACCGCAATGTCAATACATGCAAATTGACTCCAAACACGCAAGCAAAACCGTACACAGACAAGAAACTACACCATCTAGTATTATCATGCACAACCACATTCCTTTATAAACCACAAGCATTTGTCTAATATCTCATTCGTTAATTGTGCAGTTCCAAAAGCAAATCACAATATTTCAATCCCTCATCGCGCTGCTATCAACCAGCGAACCTCTCCCTCCGATACAGAAGACTTTCCCCTTCCTAGGGCACCCTTTGCTGAGGGGTACTTTTTCTTAATTAGCTCCTCTTTACCTTCAGGTACATTTTCCTCACACTAAATGCTTAGACTTAGGGGTACCTTTCCCGTCAGGTTACTCTTTACTAAAAATGACTTTCCCTCTCTCAGTTACTCTTCGCTATCAGGTACTAATCCACAATCAATCAGAGGGAGGGCGAACTTCTGGTTGATCAGCCACGATTCGGACTTAATCAACTATTTATCTCTACAGCCGATTCAAACTGATATCACAACAGTGTATCTGACTTTCAAAATTTAAATCAAAGACAATGCAACAATGGCCATCTTAAATATACCTTAAATTACTACTTTGAAGTTTTATCATACACAGATTCATCTAGAAGGAAATAAATCAACACATTAAATTGAAATACAATGCAGCTATCCACAGTTTTAAATACACTTTTGAAAGATGGCTTCACAAATTTTAACTATTAACAAATCTCACGAAGTATTTATACACAAGTCAACTTGGAAAGAGAGATATATACAGTTGGAATTAACCAGCACCTCAATATGAGATTCTGAATATTATTAAATTTGAGTCAAAGAATTTTCAGTTTGTTATTCTTTATCCAATTGAACATTTTTTTTAATGCAAGTTCAAATTCAAAATTTGTACAGAACGTCTTTAGGGATCTGGAATTTTCAGATTGATTAAAGTATTTTCAACCAATTTATACTCTAATCACTGAGTTCCCGATACCTTTCGAGACTCCTTCCTCTGTTTTTCAGGGATCCAGATATCTCACACAGGCGTGGACTTGAACCTGCCTAGGTACACCCTTGCAAGGGGTTTCCCTTCCTACCTGCTAAGTATCGGGTTTCAGCGTGTAGTCTCTTCACGCTGGCAGTCGATGCCGATTTTTGGAGCGTGCTTGCAATCTGCACCCCCAGCAACGACGCAGTACTTTGCCGCTTAGTGCTGCTTAAACCCAGTTTTGTCTTTAAATATCCCGTCAATCGGATATCCAATTCTGGGCTGGGCCTATAACCACTATAGTTTTACAGGCCTTTAACCCAAAAGAGAGGGACTTGAACCCAACCCTAGGTTTTACGGGCCTTTAACCAAGAGGAGAGGGCCTTTAACCCAACCCTAGATTGGTCTCAGCAGCAGCTGCAGCTACTAATTTCGATCGATAATTTTACGAGCCTTTAACCCAGAGGAGAGGGCCTTTAACCCAACCCTAGTTTGATGGACCTTTAACCCAAAGGAGAGGACCTTCACCCAACCCTAGTAGTGCCTCTCACGCTAAAGGCACTTTTGCCCCCAGTGCTTACTAGACTGTTCTACGATCTCGTTGGGACCCTTTTGCAAGCCCGTGAATGATCGATCTGCTCCGACTAGTGAAGTGACGAAAACCGATGCGAAAACCACACCGTGGCACCGATTTCTGCACTTGCAATCTGGAACAGCTCAACATCCTTAATCGCAAGCTTGTGTTTGGGGGCCCGTTGAGATCCCGGATGAGCCCCCAATGTAAATACGCTCTTCTCAAGCTTACCACCCCATCCTAGTTCAGTCAGAAATCATTGATTCAAGCACTGGAACAACTAATCTTTATTTTCAGATTGAACAGCAAATTCCCCAATACGATACCTAAACCACCGCGGGCTCGATGCTTGTCTCTGCCTGGCCAAGCCCTTCAACCTTGTGCAAGCAGAAACACTCCAAAAGGTCACGCAGTCCCAAGCACACTTCCAGAAGATCGTCCTCGATCTAAGATGGAGCCACTTTTTATAGGTCCACGAATCTTGAGGGGGCCGAACTACATAGGGGTGGTCTCTTTACAATCCAATCAAACATATTAATTACATCAGTACATTATTGACAGTTCCCCAAACCAATTACAGAGTCTCCTAAACAATGTTTCTAGGAGAAGCTTCTGGAAGGAAGCTAACTTAATTGAATAATGCAACATTTACCCTGGAAGTCAAACAAACCTGCCAGGGCTTAACACTTTGACCAGTCAACAAACAGCAGGGTAACTGTCTTGCAACATTATTTACACTATTTACAATTTGTTTGCAGTAATCCAATCAACATCATGCATTTATACTACTTTGGAGGTCGTCTGAAAAAATCTCATTCATTCTGTCAATTGAAGAGATACTCATACATTTCTTATCTGCACCATTGATCTGGGACCTAGACTTACTGGCACCATTCAGCAGCTTGTCTTATATACAGGAAAAAAAATTGACCAAAATGGCATAGCAATGCATGAATTCTCTGCTAAATTTTGGTTCTATTCCTGCTCCTTTTTGGCCAGGATTTACACCGCCACTCCTTGGAGCGCTGGAGAGTGCATTGTGACGTCACTCGGTCAGAAAATGGGTGCATTTTTGGGCTGTTTTTAAAACTGTGAATTGATTAAAAACATGGGAAATATAGGTGGGAATGCGACGGGAAGATGATTATGGCCTCGATGGGAAAGATGTGAGCAGAATGTGTGAAAATGGGATGGCTGTGGCCTAGCGTTTGAAAAAAAAAGGAAAACTCACCTTTTTCTTTCTCTCTCTCTCTCTCTCTCTCTCTTTTTGTATATAGATGAGGGTTTTAAATTATTTGTGTACTCAATGAACACTAATTCTGGAATTTTAAGGCTTGTTCGTTTTGCAGTCTGGAACTGAAAAAACTGTAAATTGCTAATCAGTGAAGACAACATGTTCACAGCACTTCGAGCTGAATAATTCTTTGCTAATATATAAGAAATTGCTAACAGATTGCCACAACACTAATTAATCATGCAGTTAGACATATTAAAAGGACATGTTCCTTTTGATGCACTTACTTTTCCACTCAATTGTTGAGCTGAATAGTTTTAGTTTTGACTAAAATTTACGGGTATATGGATAGGACTGGATAGGAGGGATATGGGCCACACGGGCAGGTGGGACAAGTGTAGCTGGGACATGTTGGCCGGTGTGGGCAAGTTGGACCGAAGGGCCTGTTTCTACACTGTATTACTCAATGACTATGACACTCTACACACTGGGCGTAATTCAATTAGCCTACAAACCAGAACGTCTTTGGGATGTTGCAGGAAACCAGAAACCCACGTGGTCACTGGGAGAACGTGCAAACTCCACACAAACAACACCAAGGTCAGGATCAAACCTGAGTCTCTGGCGCTGTGCAGCTGCAGCTCTACCAGCTGCGTCACTAGGATGTCCTAACCGTTGCAACCACTTATCTTGAGGTTCTTGATGGCAACTCTGATGTTGCCTTTGTAATTTGAGCTGCAATTGGTTATTGACTTGAAAACTTGGTGCGATGTATAACCTTTCTAAGTGGAATTTAAGATCATTCTTGAGTCTTTTTGTCTGTGCATCTGGCAATATTTCACTGTGACAGAACTCAGAATAGAGTGTTTGTTTTGGGAATTTGGTTTTGGACATGTAAACAATATTTTGCTAGTTGTCTTTCAATGTTAGTAATGTCTTTAATATTAAATCTGTGAATATCGATGCATCTTCTTGGGGGGACCCCCATAGCTCCTGATGGCATTGTAACCTCAGAGTTTGAGGCCGACATCAGAAGATCCTTCATGAGGCTGAATCCTCAAAGCGTCTGGACACAACGGTGTTCATGGCTGTGTGTGTAAAGCCTGTGAAGACCAATCTGCTGGAGTTTTTGTGGACATCTTCAACCTCTCATTACTAAGATCCAAGGTTCCAACCTGCTTTAAAAGGGCATCAATAATACCGATGCCCAAGGAGTGTGTGGTGACATGCCTCAATTACGACCAATTAGTGGCACTAATGTCCACGGTGATGAAGTGCTTTGAGAGATTGGTTATGGTGCATATTGACTCCTAACATAGCAAGAACCTGGATCCCCTAAAATTTGTCTGCCACCACAATAGATCCAAGGGGGATTTGAACTCACTGGCATTCTGCTCTGGACAGGACTAGTTGGACAATAATAACATGTACATCATGAAATGGATCTCTCTGCTCATTCCTATGTAACTGGATCCTTGACATCCTGGCAGATGACTATCAGAACAAATTGGCAACAACACTTTCTCCTTGATAACCATTAACTCAGGAGCATCTCGGAATTGTGTGCTCAGTCCCCCTTATCTACTCACTTTATACTCATCACTGTAGCCAGACACGGTTCCTATGTCATCATTAAATTCACTGATACATCACAATTGTTGGACGAATAATGAGTAATGATGAGTTGGATTACAGAAGGGAAATGGAAAATCTGATTGTATGATGCCACAACAACAATCTTGCTCTCAACATCAGCAAGACCAAGGAGCTGATTGTTACCTTTGAATGGGAAAACTTGAGGATCCATAGCTAGATGATGGGTTGGTGGCAGAGAGAGCAAACTTCTTCAAGTTCCAGGCGTACACACCTTTGAAGATCTGTCCTGGGCATGGCTCATTGATGCATTCAATCACTGTAAATGGTCTATTGTTGAGCATATTCACAGCTGAGATGACAGTTTTTTAATATTAAAGGAGTAAAGAGAACTGGGAATTGGGTGCAGAAAATTGGAGCTTCGATAGAAAGTTAGATATCACATCATTGAACGGCAGGTCAAGTTCAAGCACACTTGATCCATTCTTCTATTGCATATTTTTAAACTGAACAGCTGCTGTTTGTGTTACTGTGAAAAATGCCACTTTGGCTGAAAACAGAATGGAAATATTCTGTACTAAAATATTTTTTTTCTTAGTTCATAGAAACATAGAAAATAGGTGCAGGAGTAGGCCATTCAGCCCTTCTAGCCTGCACTGCCATTCAATATGATCATGGCTGATTATCCAACTCAGTATCCCGTAACTGCCTTCTCTCCATGCCCTCAAACAAAGCCAGGTGTCAAATTGGTACCAGGTCCTTTGTGGATCTTGATGTGGAACCTCTGTTATTGGATGGTAGCAAATCCTACTTTGGGACTAGCACACAGAGTTGCCATGCTACAGTACCATCATCTCTGTTGGTTGTGATATATAAATGACTTACACAAAAATGGAGATGGGTTGGTAAATAACTGTGCAGACAACAGGCTGGTTGGTGGAGTTGTGGACAGTGAAGATCAGTTACAGATATGGGTGGAGAAACGGCAGATACAGTTTAATCCAGGCAAGTGTTAGAACTTTGGGAAGTCAATTGTAAAATAAATGTACAGTAAACGGCGGGACTTAACAGCATTGACTTACCAAGCCATCTTGGGGTCCAAATGGAGGAAAATGGGTACACAAGTAGCTAGCGTGGTAACAGAGGCGTATGGTATGCATGTCTTCATCTGTTGGGGTATTGACAGTAAGAATCAAGAGGTCACCTTGCAGGTTTATAATAATTTGGTTACACTGCATTTGGAGTATTGTGTGCAGTCTGGTCACCCCAATGGAGGAGCTGCAGGTTTACAGGATGTTGTGTGGATTAACTACAAGAAGAGGTTATAAACCTGGATTGTTTTCTCTGGAGGATCGGAGGCTGAGGGAAGACCTGATAAAAGTATATAAAATCATGAGAGACATATATAGGACAGAGAGACAGAATCTTTTCTGTGCTGCACTGTGTGTGACCTTCGTGACATATGTAGAATTATGAGGGGCCAGAATGGTCTTAATCCTCAGGTATATGTTTCTAAAACCAGAAAGCAAAAGCTTAAATTAATGGGGAAAGATTTCAGAGGGAAGTCAGGGACAACTTTTTCACTCTGGCAGTTCACATCTGGAACAAGCTGCCAAAAGAAGCTCTAGGTGTAGCTACAATTTAAGACTTTCAAAAAGCATATGGATGGCAAGAGTTTGGAGCAGTGTAGGTTAAATGCATGTAAATGGGCCGAGCACAGAATGCCAACTTTATCAGCACGGAAATGTTGACTAAATAGTCAAATATTTCCATGCTGTATAGCTCCTATGACTGTTTTATGTCCTTCTTACACTTTGTGCAGACTCATGAACCATTTCATGTGGCCTGGTTGAGTGTAACCTAGTCCTTTGAGGTGGAACTCATGAGCCCTCATCTCTAGATGGCAACAGAGGAATATCAACATGACTGAAGAAGGGTCTCGACCAGAAATGTCACCCATACCTTCTCTCCAGAGATGCTGCCTGTCCTGTTGAGTTACTCCAGCATTTTGGGTCTACCATCAACATGACGGGTCCCAACAAACACAAAACCTCTAAGCATCTCTCGGTTAACTTGCTACCCTCAACCAACAGGAGCCAATGAATGTCTTTTGTTCTTGGACTGTCATAGAGTTTATCATAATTAGCACCTAGAAGATACTCTCACCCCAGAAAACAACAAAAATATTTATTTTTATTGGGGGGGGAAGAGGTAAGCAAGGGAATCGTAACGTTGGTTATCTACATTAATGATCTGGATGTGAATGTAGGAGGTATGGTTAGTAGGTTCAGAGCCGACACAAGTGGGTAACAGTAAGTGCGGCAAGGTGGCACAGCGGTAGAGTTGCTGTCTCAAGGGCCTGTCCCACTTGGCTCGCAAATTACACGACCTTGTGGTCGCTTGAGGCGTACGGGCACCGTATGGCTGTACGGGGCCGGTCCCACTTAGAAACGCGGAGGGATATGGAGTTGTGCGGGGCCGGCCCCAACATCGTGCGGGGCTCCGAAATTCTTGCAGTGAACTAAATCACCGCACGCCAACGACCTGTTGCAGAACTGACGGCCAAAGTGGGATAGGCCCAAGACCCTGGCGCCACGCAACGTCTCACCTTCAACAGCAGCACAAGCAGGCAAACGATCGCCGAACTCGGCCTGGGGCTCACGGCCATTCCGCCCCCACTTCTACTCACACAGCGGGGCCATGAAAATTGAAGATAGACACAAAATGCAGGAGTAACTCAGCGGGACCGGCAGCATCTCTGGAGAGAAGCAATGGGTGACGTTTCGGGTCAAGACCCTTCTTTTTCAGACTGAAGAAGAGTCTCGACACAAAACGTCACCCATTGCTTCTCTCCAGAGATGCTGACGGTCCCGCTGAGTTACTCCAGCTTTGTGTCCATCTTCAAAGTACGTCACACGCTCCAGATGGCTGTGCGTACGCATGCAATCACGTCCGACCTTCGCTCGACCGTCTCGGCTCAACGCGACCACGACAAGGACACGTAAGTGGGACAGGCTCTTTACAGCGCTTGCAACGCCGGAGACCCAGGTTCGATCCCGACTACGGGTGCTGTCTGGAGTTTTATATGTATTCCACGTGACCGCATGGGTTTTCTCTGAGACCTTCAGTTTCCTCCCTCACTCTAAAGATGCACAGCTTTGTGGGTTAATTGGTTTGGTATAAGTGTAAATAGTCCCTAGTGCGTATAGGATAGTGTGAATGTGTGGGGATTGCTTGCCGGTGCGGACTCGGTGGGCCGAAAGGCCTGTTTCCGCTCTGTATCTCTAAACAAGACTAAACAAGTGTTTAAGAAAGAACTGCAGATGCTGGAAAAATCGAAGGTAGACAAAAATGCTGGCGAAACTAAGCGGGTGAGGCAGCATCTGTGGAGCGAAGTACTAGGTGATGTTTTAGGTTGAGACCCTTCTTCAGACTCGACCCAAAACATCACCTATTCCTTCGCTCCATAATGCTGCCTCACCCACTGAGTTTCTCCAGCATTTTTGTCCACCTTATAAACTAAACAAGTAACGTTGCTGTTATTTATGGTGAAAAAGGTAATCCTAGGTTACGTTAGATAATGATGAGTTAGTAAAATCAGTTGAGCAATGGCAGATGAAAATTAATCTGGATAACTGTGAGGTGATGCAATTTGGGAATACTACCAAGTATTTATATACATAGGGAATGCGCATGAATTTTAGAGTATTGAGCAACAGAGACCCTTCTGTTCAAGAATTCTAAAAGGTGACAGCACATATCGATAAGGTGATTCAAATACTTACCATTGTTAGGGCATAGACTGTGAGAGCCTAGAGCTTCTGGTATGTTCATAAAACATTGGTTTGGCCACAGCGGGAGTTCTGTGTACAGTCCGGGTCTCTGTATGATGTTATATGATGTTATTACACTGGTGGGGGTGCAGAGGCTATTCATCAGGATGTTGGTTGTAATTGAACTTTTCATTTTAGAGGATAGTGTAGCTAGATTGAAGTGGAGGAAAGTTTATCGTGATATCCAAAATTATATTGGCAGAGATTGAGTACCTGGTAAGAATTTTTTCCCTATCGGCAGAGAATTTTAAAGCTAAAAGGCTAGGAATAGGAGTTTTAGAGGAGATTAGAGATTTTCTTTCAGTTAAAGATAGCTGGAAACTTGAATAGAGCCTGAGGAGGTGTTGCTGGAAGAGACTTGGAACATTTAAGAAGTATCTGGGCAAGCACTCGCCAAGGCTTAGAAGGCTGCAGGCCAAGTGTTGGCAAATGGGACAAGTGTAAATGGATAATTAATGGATTGCTTGGACGGGGGTGGATGGGCCTGTTTCTGTGCCATGTGCCTTTATGATTTTGACACTAAGACAGATTTGGGAAGATTAACCAGGTGATCTCAAAACAAGTTACTAGCAAATACAAAATGTTCTTCAATTAAAATTACCTTGTCTCGACGGAAGTACAGGTGCAAAGGTAAACACATTTATTGACTGAGCTCCCTGTCGTTGTTGACTCTTGACGAAGAATTTGCAAGATTCAAAACTCAATTTAATTGTGACATGTACCAATTAAGGTACAGTGAAATTTGAGTTGTCATACAGCCATACTAAGTAAAAAGCAAAAATACACACAGCCATGTGCCTTTATGATTTTGACACTAAGACAGATTTGGGAAGATTAACCAGGTGATCTCAAAACAAGTTACTAGCAAATACAAAATGTTCTTCAATTAAAATTACCTTGTCTCGACGGAAGTACAGGTGCAAAGGGTAAACACATTTATTGACTGAGCTCCACGTCGTTGTTGACTCTTGACGAAGGATTTGCAAGATTCAAGACTCAATTTAATTGTGACATGTACCAATTAAGGTACAGTGAGTTGCCATACAGCCATACTAAGTAAAAAGCAAAAATACACACAGCACATAAAACAAAGTTTAATATAAACATCCACCATGGCTTGAAGCTCCGGGCTGGTCTCCAGGAAAGGCCGCACCACTCCACGTTGTAGGCCGCAAAGGGGGACGCGGAGATGCGACATGGAGAAAAATCGCATCTCCGTCGAGGTAAGTGACCGAAAACGTTTACCCCCCCTTTCCCCCCCTTCTCCCCCCCCTCCCCCCCGCACCCACCACATAAAACATACCGACAGACATTAAAACACACATTCAAGACATACTTCAAGTAATAAAAACAGAGAAGGGACAAGACAGACTGCTGACGAGGCAACCATTACGGGATGGATTTATTCCTAAATATTCAGAAAACAGGAAGTCCCTCTATCAACTTGCGCTTGCTGTACACCAAGCTTCACATTCACCCTTCCCACAAATAAAGGTTTGTGGTGTGGCCCTGAAAGTTTGAATTATTTCGGTACCTTGGGAAGCAGCACCCGGTGATAAAATTCACCATTTTCACTCGTGCTACGGTATGGTATTTGACCAATTTTAGGCAAAAATATACAAAGACCAATTTCTCAAACCGGTTCTGCCAATGAGAAATGCTCCCGACCCTCATGTACATTTTGGAGATG
This sequence comes from Okamejei kenojei, assembly GCA_035221665.1. Lineage (NCBI taxonomy): Eukaryota > Metazoa > Chordata > Chondrichthyes > Rajiformes > Rajidae > Okamejei > Okamejei kenojei. The sequence continues at coordinate 88,052,718 of CM069135.1, forward strand.
AAGACAAGCTACATTTGGCACCTTGAAGCACTGGACAAACACCACCAACATTTATCTGTGGTAGACAAAAATGCTGGGGAAACTCAGCAGGTGAGGCAGCATCTATGGAGCGAAGGATAAACATCTCGTCTACTCCCCTGCAAAATCTCCTCGATATGCCTACTTTGAAGAAGTTCTCCTCTCTTTCGATTTTTCCAGCGTCTGCAGTTCTTTCTTAAACATTTATCTGTGGATAATCTACTGTACAGAGGAAACAGACAAATGACCATGACTACTCAGAAACTTTTTCTAATCTCTTAACTCAAAGGAGATGCCATTTTTTTTTCGTATTGTATCTCCGTCCGCACTGTGGCCTCTAACATCGAGGAGTTGGCGGCCTTTGCTGGAGACCGATATTGAGCGGACTTACCATCCCACGATCCCTTTGGTCAGAGACCGACCAGGAACTCCAAGCCACGGGGGTTTCGACCGCTGGCTGCGGGAGTTTTGATCGCACCGACGGATGCTTCGACTGCCGCTACCCTGGGAGAATAAAGAGGAGGAGGATTGGACTTTTTTGCCTCCCATCACAGTGAGGAATGTTGGGAATCCGCTGTGGTGGATGTTTATGTTAACTTTTATGTAGTTGTGTGTCTTGTTGCTTCTTTTTCTCATATGGCTCCATGGTAATTCGAATATCACTGTACCTTAATTGGTACATGTGACGATAAAAGTCCTTTGAAACCTTTGAACTATCATCTGTGGCAGAGATTACAGGTCTTGCATGAGACTTCTCAGCCATTTCCAAACCCTCCAAACTGAAGTGAAAGCAAGTCATCCTTGATCCTGAGGAACTGCCGAAGAAATTGGCGTAATAAACAGGATTAGATGTGACAAAATGGCATATTCTGTACCCTGCCCTGTGCGTCCCATTAGAATTGCTCATTTTAGTTATAACCAATGGAGATTAAAGTTGGCATTTCTGGTAATTTAAATATGATTCTGTCTGTAATCTCAGCCCATATTTTCCTTAAATGGCTTTTATGTTCTTCTCTGTTAATGGCTTTTTTGTTGCTGTAAGGCATTTTGACAGTTTCATTTCTTATACTTCAGTACTTGGGTACAATTTTAAACCAATTGGTAATGAAATATTGATAGCAGAAACAATGTTGATGTGAATGAAACACAATTCAATGACACTTAAAGGATGCATGTATTGTCTAAGCATGAAAAAGTGAAATGTATATTCTCACACCACCTTAATCCCACATGATACCTTTTTATTACTTATTCATACTTGATCCTGATGTGGTGGCACTGATTTATCTTTCAGTGTTGAAAGAAATAGCAGAAAACTTGTGATTATCTTGAGAGTTAAATAGTGGGAATTACTGATAATCATGTGCTGTATGTCAAGCTGACAATCTTTAAAGGTAGAGAAGAGGTCCCATGAGATGGGATTGTACATTAGAGCTCGGGGCTCTCTCGTAACTTTTTTCCCCTATTGCCAGCCGGGCAATGTAGGCAGCTTTTTAGGTTGCCAAATGACAGTTTAGGTGGTCATTTAAGACTGTTTGCATGACGCGTGCAATAATGTGCTCAGACGAAGTGCGTAGTTACCAGTCGGAATTATGCTCAATGAAGCATTCACATATTATGTTCAAGAAGGAACTGCAGATGCTGGAAAATCAAAGGTAGACAAAAGTGCTGGAGAAACTCAGCGGGTGCAGCAGCATCTATGGAGCGAAGGAAATAGGTAATGTTTCAGGCCGAAAACCATCAGTCTGAAGAAGGGTTTTGGCCCAAAACATTGCCTATTTACTTCGCTCCATATATGCAGCTGCAGTTTGAGTTTCTGCAGCACTTTTGTCTACATTCACATATTATTTCTGCTTCAAATAACTCACAAACTAAACATATTCACCAATCAAGGCATGATATATACCACAATGACGTGCAGCAAAATTATAATACAATATCTCAACTCTTTTTACACATTGCAATGAATGCAATTTCTATTAGTTCTTTCCACTTCCAAACAAAAATGTGGTTGGATAATTCAGCATATGATCAACCTGTGTCAATAAATCCTGGGCCATGGTAACATATATGCTTAACCATGCACACTACAGATTGATGCAAGCATGTTCTCTGAAGGACCGAAAATTAACATGACATGCCCTTAGCATGGGTCATTATTGCTATTGGTACAGTAACACTCTCACTTCCTGCATAATTTATTCATAACAAAATATACAGGTTGCAAGTAAATTTCTAAAGGCATTTTATGATAATAGCTGTTAAAACCGACTATACCCACCTGACAGGTTAAACATTACATTAACTGACAAGAGATGGCCAAAGGACATAACTGCAGCAAATGTTCTTTTGGTAATATGTTTAAAGGTGACAAAACAAATAATAACATTGGGAATTAAAACACATTTGATTGTATTCCGTTATCAAACATAGTCGATGTTTGTTCTGAAGACCATGAAGCACAATAGGGTCATGGAAGGGGGGGGGGGGGGGGGGTGAATCAATGCGAGGAGGAGGGGGTTGAGAAGGCATTCGGAAAGGTGCGGAATGGATGGATTGCGGCAGGTGAATTAGTACGTGTTGGTTGGAAGTATGTAAAATTGTGAGGGGAGAGCAAGGGTGATGTCAGTGGTGTTGAATGGTGGGGTTCAGTACAGGATGGATGGGGGGGGGGGGTGGATCAGTACAGGATAAATGGGGGTAGACAAAAATGCTGGAGAAACTCAGCGAGTGAGGCAGCATCTATGGAGCAAAGGAAATAGGCAACGTTTCGGGTCGAGACCCTTCTTCAGACTGTTCCCCCCCATTCTTCTTGGATAAGAGGGGTGGGGGGGGGAAGGAAGGTCAGCGTTCCTCGGACAACATCGCCCCGCTGCCTTACCCGTCCATGACCAACGCCAAAGTGCCGTCGCCAAAGGGTGTGGCGGTTGGAAATCTCCTCGCCAACGCCTCCCCTCCTCCGCCAGCCGACAGGAAGGTGCGGGGCCGAGCGGTGCGGCTGAAGGATCCTATAGCTATAGAATCTTTGGTGCAGCTGCTTCAGACGACGGAAGGAGGCCTCTGCCTCCCTCTCCCTCCCTCCCTCCCTCCTCCCGGCCTTGGCGTGTGAGAGGGGTTGTTTTGAAAGCGCTGTTAACGGATTTGGAGGCAGCGGCCGTTATCAGGGCGATAGCGGCCGCTGCTTGCAAATCCACCAACGGCGCTTTCAAGATAGCCCCTCTCACACGCCGAGGGGGGGAGGGAGGGAGGCCACCTTACGCCGGGTGGGGTGCGGGAGGAGGAGGTGGTGGAGCCGCTATCGCGGCCGCTGCTACCGCTGTGCATGGCCCGTCATTCGCTCCGACCCTTCGTCACCACGCACGTAGTATCTTTGCCCCGTAATGCAGCCGCCACCGACACGAAACGTCACGTTCCTATTCTACAGAGATGCTGCCTGACCCGCGGAGTTACTCCAGTTTTTTGTGTCTATCGGTATAAAACAGTATTTGTGTGCCAAGCTGGGCAAAATGACTCGGTGTTTAGGTTGCCCGGCGGCACTTTGGGTGGTCAATGGCACCCGGGCAACCGCTAATTACGAGCCTTGGAGCTGCCTAATTTCTGTGCTAGTTTGCATACAATACTGAATTGTGGGCTGATTTTTTTTTTTCCCCAATCTCATTGGTTTCAGGAAAGAATAATGCAGTTGGATTCTTTTCTCAGATTTCTGAGGCCAAAGCTTCATAGATTAGTTCTCATTTGCAAGAGATCCTGTAATATCATCTCCAGGCCACGGAAACTATAAAGGAGATGCAATGATTTGAAAGACAATCCATTTGCTTTGATAAAACATAAGTTGCTTTCATGAAATGCTGATATGACTTATTCACGGCAATGTCATTAGCATTTCTAGGCTGCTTTATCACACCGTTCAATGAAAATCTATCAATTGATTACTTTCTTTCATTTGGCTTAATTGGCAGCTATTTATCTTCTATCTAAACAAACATCAAATTGTGATAACTTATAATTTTGAAAATAAATTATTTCTGCAATGTGAAATAGAAATTGGAAATTATGTATCACTGGATAATGCTTATGGAGCCACAGAGGTATTGCTTCTGCTCAATGACATATCATTATTGTTGGAAAAACAGAAATCTTGAACGGGCTAGAGATTGTGTGACATTGCACCATGTTAACCTAAGAGAAGGTTCCACATTGCATGATTCAGGAAATTTCTTTGAGGAGAAGAGGGCACTAACATGGGGAACCTGCCTTTGACATTACAAATATGTTAATCAAGGTACAGCGTAAAATTCACAACTCCATAACAAACATACATTGGAAGTAGACACAATGCTGGAGTAACCCAGTGATTCATGCAGTATCTGGAAAAAATGGATAGGTGACATTTTGGGTCGGGACCCTTCATCATAAGCATGTTGTGTCTATTTGTGGCATAAACCAGCATGTTTACCAGCAAGGAACCAACCAGTACCTTTGTATTACATTTAATGCACTGGAAGTACTGGATCTTCTACAAATGGCATTATACTCAACTGTAAGAGCCAGCTTTTATTAGAGACTGAAGTCATGCTCCTGCATAAATTGAAGGGATCATGATGTCCAAAGATGTCCTGTAATATAGGATGTCTTAGACTTCGTCTGGAGAGAGGCACTCCACAAGCAAGGTTTCTGAAACAAAAACAAAAAACGCTGGAAGTACAAAGTAGGTCATGCAGCACCCGTGTGCAGAGTTTTAGACTTTTATAATTTGGGGTTCACGACCGTATATTAGAACTGGAAAGATGAAACATCCATAACTGGAATGGTGTTAAGTTGCAGAGAGAGCAGGCTATGGATAAGAGAGGGAATGTATGTCAAGGTAACAACTACTTTCAAAACTGGGAGATGGAGATGGACGAGAAAAAAATAAACAGAAATAAAGGTGCAGCCATGTCCATTGTCAGACGACAAAAGGGGCGACCTGAAATGGTTACATTTAATAGTAAATTCTGAGTGCTCTGACATTGGAACGATGGTGAACTGATGTTTCTTCATCGTGCATTGGGCCATGTTGCAGCATGTAGGTGAAAGAAGATGGGTCAAATTGAGAGTTGGATGAAAAATTAAGACATGAGACAGGATGCTCAGGGTCACTCTTGCAACAATCTGTATTTGCTTTCTCCAGTGTAGCGGAGACCATACCGTGGGCATTGAATGCATTGTGCAAAATTGGAACATGTGCAAGTAAATTATTACTTCACCAGGAAAGTCTATTTGGGACCCTGCAAGAGAAGAAATAAAAAGTCAGGTGCTAGCATCGCGACTGATTGCATGGGAAAGTGTTGAGAGAAGGAAAGTGAATAGTGATTTCCCCCAATCCCATTGATAGCCCAACAAGAAATGACAGAGAATGATCCGTTAATTGTAGAAACTGAGGACCAGATAAACAGATTGTTCTGGTGGTTATGAGAGGGAATGAGAGCAGAAGTGCGGGAAATGAAAGAAGTTGTGGTCGAGCGTATCCAGGGAAAAAAATGTTTGTTCCCCTGAACAATGGGGAGGGAGGAGGTGAGAGGGCATGTGTGACATCTGTTGTTGTATGGGAAGGGAAAGAAATTTGATGGAGATGCAGGAGTGAGTGAGAGGTCTGGTCATTTTGCAAATGCTGAAAGTTTCATGTAGCGATACAGTCTGGAAACGGGCCTCTCAGCCCAAGTCCACACTGACCATCAATCACCCATTCACACTAGTTCTATGGACTTCATTCTCTAATACAGAAGGTGCAGGATCAGTTAATTCCAAAGAGGAAGAAAGATTCCAAGGGGAGTAAAGGGCGACCGTGGCTGACAAGGGAAGTCAAGGACAGTGCAAAAATAAAAGAGAAGTATAAAATAGCAAAGATGAGCGGGAAGCCAGAGGATTGGGAAACTTTTAAAGAGCAACAGAAGATAACTAAAAAGGCAATACGGGGAGAAAGATGAGGTACGAAGGTAAGCTAGCCAAGACTATAAAGGAGGGTAGTAAAAGCTTATTTAGGTGTATGAAGAGGAAAAAATTAGTTAAGACCAAAGTTGGAACCTTGAAGACTGAAACGGGTGAATTTATTGTGGGGAACAAGGAAATGGCAGATGAATTGAACAGATGCTTTGGATCCGTCTTCACTAAGGTAGACACAAACAATCTCCCTGATGTAGTAGTGGCCAAATGGTCTAGGGTGATGGAGGAACTGAGGGAAATTCATATTAGGCAGGAAATGGTGTTGGGTAGACTGATGGGACTGAAGGCTGATAAAAACCCAGGGCCTGATGGTCTGCATCCCAGGGTACTTAAGGAAGTGGCTATGGAAATCGTGGACGCATTGGTGATCATTTTCCAATATTCTATAGATTCAGGATCAGTTCCTATCAATTGGAGGGTAGCTAATTTTAAACCACTTTTTAAAAAAGGTGGGAGAGAGAAAACAGGGAATTATAGACCAGTTAGCCTGACATCGGTGGTGGGGAAGATGCTGGAGTCAATTATAAAAGATGAAATAGTGGCACATTTGGATAGCAGTAACAGGATCGGTCCGAGTCAATATGGATTTACCAAGGGGAAATCATGCTTGATAAGGTCCCACATAGGAGATTAGTGGACAAAATTAGAGCACATGGTATTGGGGGTAGGGTACTGACATGGATTGAAAATTGGTTGGCAGACAGGAAACAAAGAGTAGGGACTAACGGGTCCCTTTCAGAATGGCAGGCAGTGATTAGTGGGGTACCACAAGGCTCGGTGCTGGGACCGCAGCTATTTATAATATACATCAATGATTTAGATGAAGGGATTCAAAGTAACGTTTGCAAATTTGCAGATGACACAAAACTGAGTGGCAATATGAACTGTGAGGAGGATGCTATGAAGATGCAGGGTGACTTGGATAGGTTGGGTGATTGGGCAGATGTATGGCAGATGCAGTTTATTGTGGATAAATGTGAGGTTATCCACTTTGGTGGCAAAAACAGGAAGGTAGATTATTATTTGAATGGTCAAGTTGGGAAAAGGGGAAGTACAAAGATATCTGGAGGTCCTTGTTCATCAGTTACTGAAAGAGCATGCAGGTACAGCAGGCAGTGAAGAGAGCTAATGGCATGTTGGCCTTCATAACAAGAGGAGTTGAGTATAGGAGCAAGAGGTCCTTCTGCAGTTGCATGGCCCTAGTGAGACCACACCTGGAGTATCGTGTGCTGTTTTGGTCTCCAAATTTGAGGAAGGACATTCTTGCTATTGAGGGAGTGCAGCATAGGTTCACAAGGTTAATTGGATGGCGGGACTGTCATATATTGATAGAATGGAGCGGCTGGGCTTGTATACTCTGGAATTTAGAAGGATGAGGGGGAATCTTATTGAAACATATAAGATTATTAAGGGATTGGACAAGCTAGAGACAGGAAACATGTTCCCTACGTTGGGGGAGTCCAGAACTAGGAGCCACAGTTTAAGAATAAGGGGTAGGCCATTTAGAACGGAGATGAGGAAATATTTTTTTACCCAGTTGTGAATCTGTGGAATTCTCTGCCTTAGAAGGCAATGGAGGCCAATTCTCTGGATGCTTTCCAGAGAGAGTTCGATAGAGCTCTTAAAGATAGCCGAGTCAGGGGATATGCGGAGAAGGCAGGAACGGGGTACTGAATGTGGATGATCAGCCATGATCACAGTGAATGGTGGTGCTGGCTCGAAGGGCCAAATGACCTACTCCTGCACCTATTGTCTATGGTTATCCTACTTTTGCATTCACTCCATACAGACCAGGGACAATTTACATATTAACCATTATTTTATTATTTATTTTATTGTATTATTTTATTAGCATACAAACTCGTACTTTTTGGGGATGTGAGAAGAAACCAGAACACAGAGGAAACGCACGTGGTCACAAGGAGAACGTGCGAGCTCCACACAAACAGCACCCGAGGATAAGATTTAATCTGGGTTTCTGCTGCTGTGAGGCAGCAGCTCGACCAACTGCGTCTCTGTGCTGCCCACTGTGATAGGGACAGGGAAGCTAAATTGTGATTGGTATTGTGTTCCAAGTGCTGAAAATGTCAAAACGATGCATAGAATGTAGAGGCTGGTGATTGGAGGTGAAATGTAAGATGTTTTTGTTGTTGCCTGCTAACCATGAACCAAATCGCAGGTGGCAACTATAAGTAAGCAATCAGATAAACAGAGCAAATGGAAATTTGTAAAATATCCGAATATATTTGCAAAATCATATTAACGGCCATTGGTACTTAAACATGTTTCTGAAAAGTATTGGAAAATTACCCGAGCATTTCCTTCATTCAATGTAATCGTGCAATTGTTTTCTCTGCATTGGAAGCATTATCTTTTGGAGATCCTGCTCCTCTCAGTCTCCTGGATTTGAGGTTATGGGATTTGTATAGATTTACAATTCCAGGAAAGCACTTATTTTATTCTGTGGATTTAAATTCACAGAATGTAGCTATTAAGCTGCTTTGCTCTGACCTGTACAGTGTTGTGTGCATTGGATTAGTTGAACATTCTATAACTTAGCATTCCCGTAAGAGAATGAGCTAGTGGTTTACATGCAGGTGCCAATCTAGAACTGTTAAATATAAACAACAATGAATTAGTAATATACTTCCATATTCTCTTGTCAATACATTTTGTGGTCTTGGAAATGTGGGCCAAGGGCTACCAAAATCCAGTTTGCCAGCTAGTCAGCAGTCAGCTTTCTGAATTGTTCCTACATGCCTCAATGTGTTCATTATTAAAGGTGTACCATGACATAAATAGTTACCCATAGGCTAACAATATGAATCTTGTATAATTAATTCCTTTGGTCCCATCCATGTCCTCGAGGCTTGCTGCCTGACCCGTTGAGTTACTCCAGCATTTTGTATCTTGCCTTTAATGTTGGTTTGCGTCTGAATTGATTCCAATATGGTGGCGAGCGAACACATTTGCATTGTAATTCACTATGGTTGTTATATTGTATCGGAAGGACACTGGTCAATGAGCCATGATTTCTCGCCCACCACAACCTCACAGTCCTTCCAGACAGAGTAGACTCTTCTCAATATTAGTTCGTGAGCAGTGCTAATTTCTAGCAGCACTGCCAAACTGCAACTTCACGTGCCAATTGCAGCTCCATGTTCCTTTTGAGGGCTTTCCTAGACATTGCATAGTTGAAGCTGAATTCCTCATTTGCTGAAGCTGTGCTTAGCTGTGGAGGGATCCATCCCTCCTCCATTAATGCTGTTTAACCTACTTTCGACACGACTGTGTCCCTGCATTTGACAACAGCACCATTGTCAAGTTTGCAGACGACACAACGATAATCGGGCTGATCACAAACGATGATGAAACAAACTATAGCGCGGAGGTGCAGAACCTGGCGGACTGGTGCTCACGGAACAACTTGTCGCTAAACACCTCCAAGACCAAGGAGCTGATTATCGACTTCAGGAGGTCGCAGAATGGGGAATACACCCCAATCTCCATCTACGGAGACAGTGTGGAGAGAGTGTCCAGCTTCAAGTTTCTGGACACTCACATCTCAGAGGACCTCACTTGGTCCACCAACACCGCTGCTCTGGTCAAAAAGGCACAGCAACGACTGTTCTTCCTAAGAACATTGAAACGGACTGGTCTGCCCCAACAGCTGCTGACGACCTTCTACCGCTGCACCACAGAGAGCATACTAACATATGGCATCTCTTTGTGGTATCTCAGCTGCACGGAGGCGGAGAGGAGAGCTCTTCAGCACGTTGTCCACAGAGCGCAACAGATTATTGGGACTCCGCTACCAGCCTTGGAGGGCATCTACCACATACGGTGCCTCAGGAAGGCCGTCAGCATACATAAAGACACCTCTTACGCTTGTAATGGACTGTTAGAACTACTCCCTTCCGGCAGACGTTACAAGGCCTTCTACACCCGCACCTCCAGACTCGGGGACAGCTTCATTCCCAGAGCTATAGCGGCTCTGAACCGGCCCCGCTGAGTATCCCCCCCACCCCCATGGACTGTCTCCCCCGGCCTCGCACTTCAGTCTGTGTTGATTTTACTGGTCTAATGTTCGTTTTTACAAACCTTGTTCTCAGGGTAGTTAAACCTAAATTTTATTTGTCGATTAAGTTATGACATTGGATGGAAGTTGAAAACCAAATCTCGTTGCACTTATGTGTAATGACAATAAAAGATATTATTATTATTATTTCAGATTTGTTGCTAATTGATTCCGCTGGCTATTGCTACAAATGCACGTCGAAAGTGTTTCATTGTCTAATGCATCGGGACGTGAACAATGAAATTCTTGCTTGCTGCAGCTTTACAGAAGTATTGAAGACTACAATGCAGATTCAATTCAATTCAATTCAATTCAAATTTAATGTAATTGCACAGATACAAGTATGGGTACAACGAAATGGGGACCTGAGGCTCCTGTACCGCCTCCCCGATGGTAGGAGGGCAAACATAAAGAAGGCAGAGTGCTGGAGTAGCTCAGTGGTTCAGGCCGGTGGTCTGTTAAGCTACTCCAGCACTCTGCTTTATTTTTATAAACCAGCATCTGCAGTTGCTTGTTTCTACAATACAAATAAACATGCAACAAACTAACATGCCTTTCTAGAGGTTCCTTAAAGTTGCACATATTTACAGAGAATGGCATGCAAGGTGCAGAAGGATAGTTTTGTTTGATTTCAATACTTATGTGCTCCCTATGGGCGCATAGTTGAATATGTGGTTGTGTTCAAGTTATGAAATACAGATGTGAGGCTTGCTTCATTTCTATGTGTGTGAAGTTTGGACGTTAGTCGTAAATCCTTAGTTTAGTTTATTTTTAGTTTAGGACATGGCAACAGGCCCTTTGGCCCACTGAGTCCGTACCGACCAGCGAAACCCCGTACACTACGTCTGTTTTACACCTTACGGACAATTTACAGAATCAAATTAACCTTCAAATCTGCACATCTTTGGAGTCTGGGAGGAAACCGGAGCACCTGGTGAAAACCCATGTGGTCACAAGGAGAACATACAAACTCTGCACAGACAGCACCTGTAATTGGGATCGAACCCGGGGATCTGGCGCTGCAAGGTAGCAACTCTACCGCTGCATCACTGTGCCATCCATTAATGTGCAAAAATGTTGATGGAGGTTGCTGTCAGATAAGTGATGGGGACCGGCTGTGTTGAATAGTATGTAAAGCCAGTGTTGCAGTTAGTGGCTGGTGGTTGATTCATTGACCAGGACCACTCCTGTGGTGGTTGAACTTGCAACACTGTATCCAGGATTTTGGCCTTGACTCCTATCATTGATCTCAATGCTAGTTCAATGTGGAGTCAACAACGTGGAAGCGTATGCATGCAGTTAACGAGAAAGAGAGTGTAGGAAATGTCATGTTTAAACTCACAGGGCAGAGGGATGGGAATCAATGCAAGGAGACAGACAGAGGGACATAATAGAAGGACAGAAGCAAAAGGTAGAAGGGAGATGAGAAAAGCAAACCTGAAAGCTTTGAGCCTTAATGCGAGGAGCATTCATAATAAGGTGGGTGAATTGAATGCGCAGTTAGTAGTTAAGGGATCTGATATAGTTGGAATTACGGAGACATGGCTCTAGGGTGACCAAGGCTGGCAGTTAAACATGCAGGGGTATTCGATATACAGGAAGGATAGACAGAAAGGAAGATGAGGTGGGGTAGCATTGCTGGTTAAAGAGAAGATTAATGCAATAGTAAGGAGAGACATTAGCTTGGATGCTGTAGCATCAGCATGGGTAGAATGACCAATGGCAGAAAACGCTTATTGGAGTTGTATACAGACCACCGAACAGCAGAAGGGAGGTTGAGGATAGCATCAAGCAGGAAATTAGGGACTAGAGGGCGGGTCATCCTAGACTGGGTATTGTGTAATGAGGAAGGATTAGTTAACGATCTTGTCGTGCAAAGCCCCTTTGGCAACAGTGACCATAATATGATGGAATCTTGCATTAGGATGGAGAGTGACATGGTTAATTCAGAGACTAGGGTCCTGAATTTAAAGAAAGGAGACTTTGAAGGTATGAAGGGAATTGGCTAGGATAGACTGGCAAATTATACTTAAAGGGTTGACGGTGGAGATGCAATGGCAAAAATGTAAAGATCGCATGGATGAACTCCAAAAATAGTTCATCCCTGTCTGGCAAAAAATAAAACTGGGAAGGCGGCACAACCGTGGCTAACGAGGGAAATCAAGGATAGTATTAAATCCAAGGAAGATGCATAAATTGGCCAGAGAAAGCAGCAAACCGGAGGACTGGGAAAAATGTTGAACTCAACAGAGGAGGACAAAGGGGTTAATTAAGAGAGGGGGGGGGGGGGGGGGGGGGAAAGAGCATGAAAGAAGGCTTGTGGGCAATATAAAAACTGACTCAAAGATTCTTTAGATATGTAAAAAGGAAAAGATTAGTGAAGACAAATATAGGTCCCTTACAATCAGAGCCAGATGAATTTATAATGGGGAAACAAGGAAATGGCAGAACAGTTAAACAAGTATTTTGGTTATGTTTCACTAAAGAAGACACTAACAATCTCCCAGAAATACTAGGGGACCGAGGATCAGATGGAATGGAGGGGTATGGTCTGAGTGCAGGTAGATGGGACTGAATCGGACGGATGGAAGGGCCGAGAGGGCCTGTTTCCGTGCTGTAATTGTTATATGGTTATATGGTTATAAAGGAGAGCCAGTGAATTTTGTGTATCTGGACTTTCAAAAAGCCTCTGACAAGGTCCCACATGAGATTAGTGTGCAAAATTAGAGCACATGGTGTTGGGGGTAGGATATTGACATGGATAGAGAACTGGTTGGCAGACAGGAAACAAAGAGTAGGAATTAACAGGTCCTTTTCAGAATGGCAGGCAGTGACTAGTCGGGTGCCGCAAGGGTCGGTGCTGGGACCCCAGTTATTTACAATATGTATTAACGATTTAGACGAGGGAATTAAATGTGACATCTCCAAGTTTGCGGATGACACAAAGCTGGGTGGCAGTGTGAGCTGCGAGGATGCTGCTATGCTGCAGGGTGACTTGGATAGGTTGGGTGAGTGGGCAGATGCATGACAGATGCAGTATAATGTGGATAAATGTGAGGTTATCCACTTTGGTGGCAACAGGAAGGCAGATTATTATCTGAATGGTCAGATTAGGAAAAGGGGAGGTGCAACAAGACCTGGGTGTGCTTGTACATCAGTCACTGAAAGTAAGCATGCAGGTACAGCAGGCAGTGAAGAAAGCTATTTGGCCTTCATTGCGAGACGATTTAAATCTAGGAGCAAGGTGGTCCTACTGCAGTTGTACTGGGCTTGGTGAGAACGCACTTGAAGTATTGTGTGCAATTTTGGTCTAATTTGAAAAAGGACATTCTTGCTATTGAGGGAGTGCAGCGTAGGTTCACCGGGTTAATTCCTGGGGTGGCGGGACTGACACATGATGAAAGAATGGGTTGACTGAGCTTGTATTCACTGGAATTTAGGATGAGAGGGAATCTTAAAGAACATAAATTCTTAAAGGATTGGACAGGCTGGATGCAGGAAAAGTATTCCTGATGTTGGGGGAGTCCAGAACCAGTGGTCACAGTTTAACAATAAGGGGTAGGCCTTTTAGGACTGAGATGAGGAAACATTTCCTTTCTCAGAGAGTTGTGAATCGATGGAATTAACTGCCACAAAAGACAGTGGAGGCCAATTCACGGGATGTTTTCAAGAGAGAGAGAGAGAGTTAGATTTAGCTCTCAGGGCCAAAGGAATCAAGGGATATGGGGAAAAGCAGGAATGGGGTACTGATTTTAGCCATGATCATATTGAATGGCGGTGCTGGCTCAAAGGGCCAAATGGCCTCTTCCTGCACCTGTTTATCTATGTTTCTATGCTTTCTTCCCACTGGCTTCTGAGAAGATTCTCTGGGGATCCTCTGGAAACAGGGCATTTATTCTCAGATCTATTACGTGCATCAAATGCCAGTCCAATAGTGGAGTGAACTCTCTTCCCCATTCTGCCATTGTTGAATGCATTCCAGGTCAGCTTTAGTTGCAGAAAACCTGGCAGAACTTTCCTCAATTACAGTGTACCTCTCATTGAAAGCTAAAGGCTGGCCTCAAGTAGGATGCAGATAGTCCTCAGGATACGACAGTGTTATGATCTTGAGAACTGTTGGTAAGTGGGAAATTAACAAAAATAGTGTGTGGGTGAGGCATACAGTTACAGGTATTGGAGATGGTCCAGAGGTGTTTAACGAGAATGATCCCGGAGATAATTGGGTTAGGAGCTTTTGAAAGCTCTGGGCCTATACTTGCTGGAGTTTAGATGGATGAGGGGGGAATCGCATTGAAACGTGCTGAATACTGAACGGCCGAACTAAAGTCGATTGGAGTAGATGTTTCCAGTGGAGGGAGAATTTTGGATTAGAGGGCACAGCTTCAGAATAATAGGATATACCTTTGGAATGGAGGAGGAAAACATTTTTCAAGCCAGAGAATCTGTGAAATTCATTGCCACCAATGGCTATGGAGACTGAGACATTAGGTGGTTTTAAAGCGTAGATAGGTTCTTGATTAGTAAGTGCGTTAAATGGATCAGGGAGAAGGCAAGAAAATGAGGTTGAGAGGAAAAAATAGATCAGCCAAGATCGAATGGCGGAGACGACGTGATGGGCCAAATGGCCTAATTCTGCTCTTGTCTTGTGGTATAAAGCGAGAGTGAACAAACACGGGAAGAGCAGCTGCCAGCCAGCCTCACTGCCTCACTGTGCTCTGAAATCCCATCTTTACTTGGCTCGACACAGGCCCCAATTGTTGTGGCTTGGGAGAGTCAGGGAGAGACGATACGTGGAAATGCCATGATTCTCTTCACGTGTAATGATTTGGACAAGGGGATTGAAGGCTTTGTGGCTAAGTTTGCAGATGATGCTAAGATAGGTGGAGGGACAGGCAGTGTAGAGGAAGCAAGGATTCTGCAGAAGGACTTGGACAGGTTAAGAGAGTGGGCAGAGAAGTGCCAGATGAAATTCAGTATAGCAAAGTGCAGAGTCATGCATTTCATTTTGTAAAAAGAGAGATAATCCAGAAATAGGAGGTGCAAATGGACTTGGGAGTCCTGGTGCAGGACTCCCAAAAAGTTAATTTGCAAGTCATATCATTAGTAAGGTAGGTAAATTCAATGGTAGTATTTATTAAAAGGAATGGAATACAAAAATAGTGTGAGAGGGGGGGCATCACAGGGGAGGGGGGAATGACTGAGTGTTGCTCGATTGCAACTTTGTTGCAAGCTGGGTCAGCAAGGATTTGGATCCCAATAGCATTTCCCCCTCCCCCTCCACTTGTGATGCAATTGTGGGGTAGAGCACTGCTGATGGGCAGTTTATGTAAATGAGATCCCATTCTGACGTCATAGCTGCTAACTGCCACTGCAACGTCAAATTACTTTTCTCAAACTGGATTTTGCAAAGTTGAAAATGTGAATAAATTGTAAAATATACCATGAATCTGAACAAAACTTGATACAACACACCACGGGACAATGGTGAATAAGGTGGGCCAAAAATAGTAGCGCTGTTCTATACTGTTTTGGCATAATTCATGGCATGACTCACACACACGCAACCGCGCACGCAAACGGAGGAACTCACAAACAAGATGCGTGTTTCAGTAATATACTAGACTAAGTGGTGGTGGGGGGGTGTGTGTGTGGGTGGGGGGGGGGGGGGCAATGTATGTTGTGTGTGGGCGGGTGTGTGTGTGGGCAGGGGGGCTTGTGGGGGGAGAGGGGTGCGTGGCCGGGGGGGGGGGGGGGGGTGGGGGGGGGGGGAGTGAGCTCGGAGAAAAGACATGGGAAGAGCCATGGGGGAGAGTGGGGCATCATGTGAGAGGGGGGAAGGACTGAGTGTTGCCCAATTGCAACTGGGCCAGCAAGGATTTGAATGCCAATAGCAAATGCCCCCTCCTCCTCGCTATCCCGCTCTCCCACCCATTGTGATGTCATTGTGGGGTGGAGCACTGCTGATGGGCAGTTTATGTGAATGAGATCCCATTGAGATGTCATAGCTGCTAACTGCCACTGCAACTTCCAATGAATTTTCTCAACCTAGATTTTGTAAAGTTGAAAATGTGAATAACTTGTAAAATATACCATCAATCCGAACAAAATGTGATACAACACACCACGGGACAATGGTGGGTAAGGTGGACCGAACATTGTAGCGGTGGGAGGGGGGTGTAGTGGGGAGGGGGTGGGGTGGAAAGGGAGTGGGGGGGGGGGTGTTGGGGGATTGGTTGGGGGGTGGGGTGTGTGTGTGTTGTGTGTGGGGGGGGGGGGGAGTTGAATGGTGTGAGCTCGGAGAAACAGACGGCGAAGAGCCATGGGGGAGAGGGTGGGCATCACGGGGGATGGGGAAGGACTGAGTATTCGCTTGATTGCAACTTTGTTGCAAGCTGGGCCAGCAAGCATTTGGATCCCAATACCAATTGCCCCCTCCCTCCCCTTCCCCCTCCCTCTCCCCTTCCCCCACCCCCTCCTGTTCAGGGAAAATGGTGGAAGGACTGAGTGTTCCTCAATTGCAACTTTGTATGTGAAATGTGAAATATAACATCAATCTGAACTAAATTTTACAGGAACGACCGCGGGACAAATGTGAGCTAGGTGGTGCAAAGTTTTTGTGCTACCGTGTACTGTTTTGGCTTAGATCCCAGATCACATATGCATAGATAGATAGAAACAAGTTGAGAGTTTAGTATTATATACTAGACCAACTGGGACCCAAGGTCCCTGTCACACGGGAGGAGGCCTGGTCCCCCAACGCAACCCGTTCCCCATCGTAATACTGTACCACTAACCCGTAGCCCCCACGGTAGGCGTGGTCCCACAACTCAACCCATTGCCGAAGGTAAGATTCCAGCACTCCCCTGCCACCCCCAGCACTGGACTTTAAAAATATTGCAATTGCACTTCCCCAATTCCAATACTAATTCACCCTCCCCCTCCTGTCCTGCCTGGAGCTGAAGTAAGTGTTGTATGATGGCAACATTGTTGCAAATGTCAGGTGGAGGACTGTGATATCCCATTCAGGTGGAAGCACATAGTGTTCCTGTATTGCAACTTTGTATCAAAGTTTGTTGGAAGCTGGCAGGAAGGATTTTAACAGTAAAAATCTTGTTAAAGTTTTTTTAATCTTGAAATATCAATAAATTGTGAAATATCACCCGCTATTCATTGTATTCATGGCTGATCATCCACAACCAGTACCCAGTTCCTGCCTTCTCCCCATATCCCTTGACTCAACTATCTTTAAGAGCTCTATCTAACTCTCTATTGAAAGCAAATCCTCTGCATATTATTACAAAATGTCCCATAAATCAGAATCACTATACTTGCCTAGCAACAAATGTTTAGAGCTTCGTGGTTGATCTATCTTTCTCTTTCAACTCCATTCTCCTGCTTCTCCCCATTGTTGCTCTTCCTTCTTCACCCCCCTCCTCCCCCAAACATACTGTTTCTCTACTAGGGATAGCGAAAACAACATTTTGTGACAGTGAGCCAAGGTGGAATAGGGAATGCGGCATCAGGGATGACAGCGGGTTCGACATTGATCACACCGACGCTCGCGGTAGGGTGAGCTTGCGTATGTATGTTATTTACAGTGCTAAGAAAGTCTGGGACAGCATGGGGCCACTGTCCCTCACCATCAGGGTGCATGTGCGGAACCACTGTCGACCTTAGGCTCGTCCTGGCAGCTTAGTCCTGGTCTTTGATGGAGGAGGCATCGTGATCTTGGGCTTCTTCCTGCAGTTCGCCTTTGCCTCAAGGGGCTATGCTTGTGGTCTCTGGATTACCCAGATGGCTCAGTCTTTGCCTTTGCCTGCCTGTGTGTGTGTGTGTGTGTGTGTGTCTGTGTGTGTGTGTGTGTGTGTGTGTGTGTATGTATATATTGGCGCAGTCCCTCATTGTTCGTGAGCAGGAAAAGGCACTGGCATCACAGGCTTGCCACAGTCTTAACCTGCTGCAGATATATTTGGAGCAGGTTGAACATTTTTAGTTTATTGGTTTATTATCTGTGATACAATGGGAAATAAATGTTGTATGCTATCTCGTCAAAAACATGTCCTGTATGAGTTTGTATGAGTACAAGCTAGTCATACACGAGTACAACATATAGTGCAAAGAGAAAAAAAAACAGAATGTAAAACATAGTATTACAGGACCAACAACATTATAGTCACATAGAGAGTACAATTATTTTTTTTTCAGTGCAGTGTCTGCAATGAGTTAGGTTGGGAGATTAGGACTACACCCTAATTTATGTAAGGACTGTTCAATAGTCTGATAGCAGTGCAGATGAAGCTGTTCCTGAATCTGGTGGTACATGGTTTCAAACTTTTGTATATTTTACCTATTGGGAGAGAACAGAATGACTAGGGTGAACATAGTCCTGTAAGTTGTGAGTGTAAGGTGATAATCCGGCATAACTGGAAAGTAGTGAAAGAGATAGATGTACCAAAGGAATGGAACATATGGGCACGAAATGCAGAACATTTGATGGGAATTTGGAAAGAGTCACTGTAATTAGAATTGTAAATTAGAACAGCGACACTGAGGTTGGCAGTGGTTGAAAGATTTGAGAGACGGATGATGCACTTCACTGTATCAAAGGCTGGAGCGATCAAGGAGGGATCTTGCACCCTGCAAACTCAGCATGTTGTTTATGACAGAGTCGGGCAGCTTTAGTGTTGAGACGACACTAGAAACCAGATCAGAAAGATTCACGTCAGGAGTGAGGTTGAGGTGATAAATGATATTTTAAGACGCCTGCGACACTCACCCGGATTGTTTTAGCCTCTGAAGAAGGGTCTCGACCCGAAACGTCACTCATTCCTTCTCTCCAGAGATGCTGCCTGTCCCGTTGAGTTACTCCAGCATTTTGTGTCTACCTTAGATTTAAACCAGCATCTGCAGTTCTTTCCTACACGCTTGTTTTAGTCTCTGTCGAGCTTGAACCTCTGAACTAGGTACTCTATGTTGTTAAAATTACATAACTGCATGCAGTATATCATTAGCAAATTGATTTTGTCAATGACACTTATCGAACTTGATTAAGTGGGGATAGAAACATAGAAACATAGAAATTAGGTGCAGGAGTAGGCCATTCAGCTTCGAGCCTACGCCATTCATATTTCTCATTCCAACTCAGCGTAGCCTTCTCTCCAATTGAAAAAGCAATTCTTAAATTAGCCAATGTGGCCTCAGTAGTTCCAGAGACTCACTCTCTGCGCTTGCAGCTTATCTCAGCCTGAATTCAGCGGCAACGTGTCATTTTAGTGCCATAATATATTTTAATTTTTAATTTTCAGCCTTTTATAAACAGTATTATCCAACTTGCTGTCAATAACAACTCAGAAGACCGGTTGCTTTTCCAAGCTCGGAAGTGCTACAAGCGTTGGCAAACTACCATCTTCGATTTCATCAGAAACTGTGGATGCTTGCCGTTGGTTCCACCCCCTGCCAAGGCGGTAACTTAGGCTACCAGATCGTCCCGACCTCTGCTTTCAGTGGTATTTTTCAATTAATCGTCTGAAGAAGGGTCTCAATCCGAAACATCGCCCATTCCTTCTCTCCAGAGATGCTGCCTGCCCCGCTGAGTTACTCCAGCTTTTTGTGTCTATCATCTCTATCTATTATTCATGTCCCATTATTTCGCTTAAGAAATGCTTTCCTTAAACAGAAAAGAAGCAAGGCACCAAGTCACTTTGCGTAGGAAGGAACTGCTAGTTTAAACCAAAGATAGACTCAAAAGGTATAGGTGACCTTTCGGGTTGAGGCCCTTCTTCAGGATGAGAGCCAGGGGGAAAGGGAAACGAGAGAATAACAAATGAATGAAAGTTATGCAAAAAAGTAACGATGATCAAGGAAATGGTCCATTATGTGATAATGAGTTATATAGACAATGAAAACTCACCAGGACAACAGTGAAACTAGTACAAGTTCAAGTGAGTTTATTGTCATGTGTCCCTGATAGGACAATGAAATTCTTGCTTTGCATCAGCACACAGAACATAGAAGGCATTTACTACAAAACAGATCAGTGTGTCCATATACCATATCTAAATATATACACACATGAATAAATAAACTAAGTAAAGTGCAAATAACAGATAACGGGTTATTAGTTATCAGAGTTTTGTCCGAGCCAGGTTTAATAGCCTGATGGCTGTGGGGAAGTAGCTATTCCTGAACCTGGTTGTTGCAGTCTTCAGGCTCCTGTACCTTCTACCTGAAGGTAGCAGGGAGACGAGTGTGTGGCCAGGATGGTGTGGGTCTTTGATGATGCTGCCAGCCTTTTTGAGGCAGCGACTGCGGTAAATCCCCTCGATGGAAGGAAGGTCAGAGCCGATGATGGACTGGGCAGTGCTTACTATTTTTTGTAGTCTTTTCTTCTCCAGGGCGTTCCAGTTACCAAACCAAGCCACGATGCAACCGGTCAGCAAGCTCTCTACTGTGCACCTGTAGAAGTTAGAGAGAGTCCTCCTTGACAAACCAACTCTCCGTAATCTTCTCAGAAAGTAGAGGCGCTGGTGAGCTTTCTTGATAATTGCATCAGTGTTCTCGGACCAGGAGAGATCTTCAGAGATGTGCACGCCCAGGAATTTGAAGCTCTTGACCATTTCAACCATCGACCCATTGATATAAATGGGACTGTGGGGTCCCATCCTACTCCTTTCAAAGTCCACAATCAGTTCCTTGATTTTGCTGGTGTTGAGGGCCAGGTTATTTTGCTGGCACCATATGGACAGTTGCTCGATCTCTCTTCTGTACTCCGACTCATCCCCATCAGTGATACGTCCCACAACAGTGGTGTCGTCAGCGAACTTGATGATGGAGTTCGCACTGTGACCGGCTACGCAGTCATGAGTATAGAGTGAGTACAGCAGGGGGCTGAGCACGCAGCCTTGAGGTGATCCCGTGCTGATTGTTATCGAGTCTGACACATTTCCACCAATACGAACAGACTGTGGTCTGTGAATGAGGAAGTCGAGGATTCAGTCGAGGGTACAACGACTAGGGTGGGGAGAGGGATGGAGAGAGTGCATGCAAGATTACTTAAAGTTAGATAAATCAAAATTAAGACCGCTGGGTTGCAAGCTGCCCAAGCGAAATATGAGATGCTGTTCCTCCAATTTGCGTTTGGCCTCACACTGACAATGGAAGAGGCCCAGGCCAGAAAGGTCAGTATGGGATTTAATGTGTTTGGGAAAGTTTTGGGAGTTTGCCTTGGCCAACGTGATCTCCCAGTTGCCAACAATGGACTGTTCCCTTGATCATTGTTAGTAGTTTGCATATCTTTAATTCATTTGTTCTACAGTATATCGCTCTAAATCACAACCCATATCTCTTGTTTCCCTTTCCCCTTACCCTCAATCCAAAATGTCACCTATTCCTTTTCTCCAGAAATGCTGCCTTACCCGCTGAATTACTCCAGCTTTTTGTATCTATCACCAATCTCTGTTCTGTATACTTGAGTCTCGCTTGGTATTTACAGGAATAACCTACCAGGAATAACATTGCTTCTTTTCATTTCAAAATGTGCCTATCCGGGCAGATTAGTAAAAATACCAGAAGACACAGGCTGGATTACATACTAATTTGCTTTGCCAATCATTTATATATGTGTGTATTTCACATAAAACTGCAATTTGTCCAATTTACCAAGAGCACCACTACAGTGTTATAAATGGATTTGTTGAACAGAGTAACAGTGAGGCATGTAATGCTCGAAAGGTATAGAAGCAATTAATTGTAAATTAGCTGGTACATAACTTTTGAAAGATATCTTGTGCAAGAATGAATGTAATGATTCAACAACAAATGTAACTATTTTGTCAGCAAAGTGATTTTTAAAAAAGCATCACACATTATAACATGCAAAACATAATAGCTGTGTTCGCATAATGCATCCTTTCATTTCCTGTTTTGCTGTTGGATTAATCCATACTTGTACAATTAACTCAAGTCCAGCCTGCTCATGCTCATGCACTGCTGTCCCATTGTTGCATTTTCAGCTGGGATCCCTCTTGCACGTCCTAACATCTTTCACACCGATAGCTTCTGGGTCTGGATTGGATTATGCCGTCTGAAATGTGCTTCAGGTACTGTGCATCTGCCCATTGAGTGCATGTGATGTCACCTTGAACTGGTTGCGTTTAATTCAATTGATGGATTATTGTGTTACATTGCGGAATTGAACCATTGTAATATTGTCAGCAAATTGCATTGCACAGTTGGGAAGATGTAGAAAATTTAGTCAGTCGATTTGTTTCTAGTTTCATTTTTTAGCTTCTTATCGAAACTTTATGTTAAACTCATAAAAATAGTTCTAATGCATGCTGTGTACAAAATAACCATGTATTCTCTGCATCACCTCGGGTTCATTTGAAAGGATTTAGTTGTGAGCCAAGCAGTCATGAGATTTTCAAGGCTTTGCTTCTAATCCAGCATGTGGGCCACACTAACTGAATGGTGCTTCCATTGTTTTCCAATTATTTATTAGAGCGGGTGCCTTTCAGTCAATTCAAAAGGCTGCTGTTTCTGTTTATTGGGCAGAATTTGACGCAGGAGATTTTTGTTTTCGTGTGTGAGTGGAGCACATTGCTGGTTTGCTTTGGATAAATTTTGAATGTGACTTCCTTTTGTTTGCTTGCAGCATTCAAGAAATGCTAACGGGTCACAGGCTTTGCCAATCAAAGTCTCACAAGGATGCTGTCCTGGCAGCTCTGAATCAGCAGAGGATTGATGGGATACTCTGTGATGTCATTCTGGTTGCTGAGGATCAAAAATTCCATGCCCACAAGGCAGTGCTGGCAGCGTGCAGTGATTATTTCAGGGTAAGTTTGAGATTGCCTTCATGTTCACGCAGGGATTTCAGAAACAATACATCTTATTGATACGTAAAATATTGCACTTATATTTAAAGATTGTTACCTGATCTTCATTTCTAAACTCTGACCTGGTTTATGCTTCTGTCCCGGGATTAACCTTTTTGTAAACGTTTGAATCTTTTTTTCTTATTTGATCAATTGATATTACAGAAGATGCTTCCTGAAGGTTGAATAGTGAGGACTATAATTGTCAAGTGCAATGCTTGCTTCAAGGTTTGGGAGCGATGGAAATTCATTTGTAGGATTTGTTTTATTTAAACTTCTTACATTTTTCTGAATGGGGTTTTGAGATGTGCTCCAGAAAGTATCTTGAATCAACGATATTCCTAATTTTGTACACTATCAGTCATTGAAAAGGAATTTTGTTAAGATTGTGGAAGTAAAACAAAAGTTACTTTATGTCTTCAACAGAGATTCAAGTGTTTTTTTGTCATTGGTTTTGTGCTTGGTTTGTGGTAGGTGAATGTTTGTGGATGGCTTTGGCATTTGCAAATGTCCCAATATATTCCCAAACTATTAATAAAATTAATGAGTTTAAAATGATAAAAAATATATATTAACTAGTCCTGCAGAACTGGGCTATGAGCAGATGCAAAAAAAAACCAAAAACCTTTTGACAATTTAATTTATTTGAATTTATTAATTGGTTTTAATTGGGATCTAATGTTCTTACTGTTTTTTAGAAATAATTAACTCTTTTTAAAATAGTTTGTGAATGTCGTGCAATATTTGCAAATACCAGGTTGACCTAGTAGTGGTTCAGTCGACAGATTCCAGCCTCAGTGGGAATACTGTGAAAGTTTGCTCTTTGTCAACAGTGGGCTATAGAACTTCTCAGTGGTAGATTTGCTCCATCAGCCAATGCCTATTGCAGATTAATAACATTCCACAGCACATACATATAGGTATAAATGATTTTCTTGTCACCTTCATATTTCATTTTGATGAATAGGGAATAAATATTTCAAGTATTGGACCAGTGTGTGATGAAGTATTCGGGCACTTGAAAATTCCAATGGATTTTGGCTTTTTTGTGGTCAGGAATCATTTGATGTATGTGCTGGAGGGCATGGACACCAATTTGTATCTGAATCAGACAGCGCCCTAGTTTTACACACAGACCTTTTTTATTCACTGAAAATATCTCACTTTCTTTGAACATATAACATGTGGTCTATTGCGCATACTGAAGATACCAAATCTTTTTTTTTCATGACGTTCTTACCATTAATCAGTCTATTTATAAAGTTTATAAGAATTTATGGTCAATGTTTAACATTTGCAAAGATTGCTCAATACCCAGAACAATGCTGGGTTGTGATTCAAGATTACAGAATTAACATATAAGATAAAATTAGCTCATGAACATCGTGATTATTGTAACCTTGCCTCAGTGTGCTGTTTTGTTCTTCAGACTTCGTTTTAGTTTGACCTAATTACAATCTTACTTTATAGTTCCCTTACTTATAATGGACTCATCATATATTTAGCTTATGGATTCTAAAATTATTCTATATTCCTTTTCATTACCGTTGCAAATTCCTGGGTGGCACAGTGGTGCAGCTGTGCCTCGCAGCGCCAGAGACACAGGTTCGAATCTGACCTTGGGTGCTGTCTGTGTGGAGTTTGCAGGTTCTCTCTGTGACCTTGTGACTTTTTTCTGGGTGCTCTGGTTTTTTCCCCACATCCCAAAGATGTGCAATTTGTCAGTTAATTGGCCTCTTTAAATTGCCCCTCATGTGTAGGGAGTGAATGTGAATATGGGATAATATAGGACTAATGTGAATATGAGATTGTGGTCGGCATGGACACAGGGGTGAGGGAAAAGGGGAGAGTGTGGTGGGAGAGGGAGGGAGTTGGTTTTCCCAGGAACGATGCTGGGAACTACTTGCTAAACCACCATTGGTTTAATATCTTGCAGGTCCTGAAGGCACGTTGTTTTCCATAGGATGAAATGGCTGCCGATTGAAGGGTGACCACAATGGTAATTTATTTTCGAAGGTAGACACAAAATGCTGGAGTAACTCAGCAGGACAGGCAGCATCTCTGCAGAGAAGGAATGTGTGATGATTCGGGTTGAGACCCTTCTTCAGACTCAAGTCTGAAGAAGGGTCTCGACCCGAAACAGTCTGAACGTCACCCATTCCTTCTGTCCAGAGATACTGCTTGTCCCACTGAGTTACTCCAACATTTTGTGTCTACCTTCGATTTAAACTGGCATCTGCAGTTCTTTCCTACACACTGGTAATTTCCATTCACTCAATTGAATTGGGTTAGTGTTTGTAGCGTTCTGTTCCTAGTGTGTAGGATATTGCTAGTGTACGTGGTGATCGCTGGGCGGCACTGACTTGGTGGGACGAAGGCATGCAGTGTATCTAAAGGAAAGTCTAAAGGGAAGATCTTTATGCAAAGCAGCTGGCAGCCCATCTAGAGCTTTTGCTGCTTGCATCTATTGACTTTGATATCAATTTGTAGTGCTTTAATGGTCTTCATTAGAAAGGGTGTCAAGTGTTATGGGGAGAAGGCAGGAAAATGGGATTATCAGGTAGAGTTCAGCCATGATTGAATGGCTGGGTAGACCCGATGGGCCAAATGGTCTAATTCTATTACGATAACTTATGAACTTTAATCACAAGGAAAATATATTGCCACATATATTTTACTTTTTATTGTTAGGAGTTCAAATTTGTCATTATCCTAAAATAGGAGTTGGCATGTCAGTTGCCTATTGTGTACAGCTTCTGACATTTGGATCCATTGAAGGCAGGAGCAGTGTAAATTAGATACTCCAGCAAACATTTAGTGTGGATGAGCCAGGATACATTCAACCGACTGGTGCCAAAACCTTTGCTTCCATTTATCTGTTCAGAGTCTGTTTGATGCATTTGAGTAGACCATTAAATTAAAATACAACCCTTTGTTAATATTAAACTATTGATGTATGGATTTTAAAAACAGGAGGACTTGGTATCAAGTTGTATTAGTTACAGGCGGCATGACATTTCACTGTGGCAAACAATTGAAACAGATTTTATATGAAATGTGTGATTACATGTAATCCAACATTTGCTCACTCCTGTATTCAAACTCTTTTATATAGAAAACAAATATGTGAAAAATGCTTGGACCAAGAAATCACTTTTGAGAATGTCTTCTTGTTGCTGTATGAATAATTTATTTCATTGAATTAAAATTATAAGGGAAAATCCACAAACTAAAATGCTAATCTTTTACAATTTGTACACAAATGAACAGTGGCTATATTATTTCAAGAGCAGAAATAAAAATTGCAGATGCTGGTGTGCAAACTGGCCAGTTCCATTTAAGATATCTTTTTAAAATAGTGACCACAGTTTTTTTTTCCCCCATTCTCCATAGATACAACCTAATATGACAATGGACAATAGACAATAGGTGCAGGAGTAGGCCATTCGGCCCTTCGAGCCAGCACCGTCATTCATTGTGATCATGGCTGATCATCCCCAATCAGTACCCCGTTCCTGCCTTCTCCCAATACCCCCTGACTCCTCTATCTTTAAGAGCCCTATCTAGCTCTCTCTTGAAAGTATCCAGAGAACTGGCCGCCACTACTCTCTGAGGCAGAGAATTCCACAGACTCACAACTCTCTGTGTGAAAAAGTGTTTCCTCATCTCCGTTCTAAATGGCTTACCCCTTATTCTTAAACTGTGGCTCCTGGTTCTGGACTCCCCCAACATTGGGAACATGTTTCCTGCCTCTAGCGTGTCCAAACCCTTAATAATCATATATGTTTCAATAAGATCCCCTTTCATCCTTCCAAATTCCAGACTATACAAGGCCAGCCGCTCCATTCTCTCAGCATATGACAGTCCCGCCAATCCGTAAACCTATGCTGCACTCCCTCAATAGCAAGAATGCCCTTCCTCAAATTAGGGGACCAAAACTGCAAACAATACTCCAGGCATGGTCTCATTACGGCCCTGTACAACTGCAGAAGGACTTATTTGCGCCTATACTCAACTCCTCTTGTTATGAAGGTCAACATGCCCTTCGCTCTCTTCACTTTCTTTCATTGACTGATGAACAAGGACCTTCAGATCCTGTTGTACTTCCCCTTTTCCAATTTGACACCATTTAGATAATAATCTGCCTTCCTGTTTTTGCTACCAAAGTGGATAACCTCACATTTATCCACATAAAACTGCATCTGCCATGCATCTGCCCACTCATCCAACCTGTCCAAGTCACCCTGCATTCTCACAGCATCCTCCTCACAGTTCACACTGCCACCCAGCTTTGTGCCATCTGCATTTGCTAATGTTACTTTGAATCCCTTCATCCAAATCATTGATGTATATTGTAAATAACTGCGGTCCCAGCATCGAGCCTTGCGGTACCCCACTAGTCACTGCCTGGCATTCTGAAAGGGACCCGTTAATCCACACTCTCTGTTTCCTGTCTGCCAACCACTTCTCTATCCGTGTCAGCACTCTACCCCCAATACCATGTGCCCTAATATTGCCAACTAATCTCCACTCCTACCTTATCAAATACTTTCTGAAAGTCCAGGTACACTACATCCACTGGCTCTCCCTTGTCCATTTTCCTAGTTACACCCTCACAAAATTCCAGAAGCTTAGTCAAGCATGATTTCCCCTTCATAAATCCATGCTGACTCGGACCGATCCTGCTACTGTTCTCCAAATGTGCCGCTACTTCATGTTTAATGATTGACTCCAGCATCTTCCCCACCACCGATGTCAGGGTAACTGGTCTTATAAGTGGATCTTATAGAAACGTACAAAATTCTTAAGGGGTTGGACAGGCTAGATGCAGGAAGATTGTACCCGATGTTGGGGAGGTCCAGGACAAGGGGTCACAGTTTAAGGATAAGGGGGAATTCCTTTAAGACCGAGATGAGGGTGTTGCTGTTGAGGCCAGAATTTATTGCCTGTCTCTAATTGTGCTGGAGAAGTTGGAGGTGAGCCCTCATTCTAGTGAAGAAAATCCCTCAGTACTTTTGGACAAAGAGTTCCAGGAGTTCGACACAGAGAGGAAGAAACACCAGCAATGCACTTCCAGTTTAGTTTAGCTTATTGACATGTATACCGAGGTACAGTGAAAAGTTTTGTTGCCTGCTAACCAGTCAGCGGAAATACAATACACGATTGCAATCGAGCCATTTTTTGTGTACAGATACCTGATAAAGGGAAAAACGTGAATAACATTTAGTGCAGGATAAAGTCCAGTAAAGGCCGATGAAAGATAGTCCTAGGGTCTCCAATGAGATAGATGGTAACTCAGAGCCACTCTCTTGTTGTTGGTGGGATGGTTCAGTTGCCTGATAACAGCTGGGAAGAAGCTGCCCCTGAATCTGGACATGTGCGTTTTCACACTTCTGTCCCACTTGCCTGATGGGAGAGGGGAGAATTCAGAGAGAGGTGTGACTTGGAGGGAACTGCGAGTAATGATGTTCCAATGCTGTTCTTGCCTTAATTGGTGGTAGAATTCACAGATTTAGGAGGTGCTTTCCGAGTAGCTTGGGTGAGTAACTGCAGTAGGTTTTGTCGATATATTTGTGTGCTGGTGGTCGACGGATTGAATGCTTGGGGTGATGGATGTGTGGCAATCAAGCAGACCTCTTTGTTTAATAAAGAACTGCAGTTGCTGGAACAATCGAAAGTAGACAAAAAATGCTGGAGAAACTCAGCGGGTGAGGCAGCATCTATGCAGAGAAGGAATAGGCAATGTTTTGGGTCAAGACCCTTCTTCAGACTGGTGCCTCATGAGTCGGCAGTGGAGTCTCATGGGCCGAAACCTCGCAGGTCGGAGGTGGAGCCTTGTGGGTCGACGAGCCTGCGGGCACAGGTGCCTGGGTCGATGGAGCAAGTGGCTGGGGCCTGGGTCGGCGCCAGGGACGCGTCCGGAGAGGATTCAGCAGTGTCACTAGAGAGGTTGGGGCGGTGGTCGATGATGGCACTGACCGATGGACGAGGACGGACACGTGGAAGTGAGGACGCCGCTGCCGAGGAAAGGAACAAAGGAAGACCCGGCGTGGGGGGGCGCCGTGAGGGAGGGAGAAGAACAATGGGGGAACTGGTGGGGTGAGGGGGGTGGGGTAATTTGTAACCTTGTTAGCGCCCCTTACAGGCGACTATTTGCATACCTTGGGTGTGCAAGGAAAGAATTTCACTGTGACTTGTCACATGGAGGAATATCTGGAATCTTGTGGCCTTGCTGTTTATATAATGTGGTTTGCCAAAGTCATTTGGTATTATGAAATGGCCAGTATTCATGAGTTTTATATCTGGTTATTCCACTTCTATGGTTAATTAATAGGATGATTTTGAAATGATCCATTATGCTGAAGAGCTTTTGAGTCCTTTGACATCATAATTTGCTTTTAAGTAGAATGTATTCTGATCTTTTATTGAATTAATTAAAAAAATAATTTAATGAATAAATTCTGTGTGGCTCTCGTAGTTATTCCTTCTCCATTGCAAATAGTATTTGATCTATTCTGAATTTTCCTGAAGGAAATTAGACAATGAATTTAAGAAGTAAACTCTTATAAGGTTTCATGTAAAAATGATAATTCATTTTGAATTAATCTGCTCAGTTGAAACCCAGAGGTGACATTTACAGTTTCAGAGCACTGCTTGAATCCTTTGTTCAGAGTATTTCATCAATGTCATTGTATTTATCCATCCGATCTTCAATTCTGCTATTGTGTGCATTTAGCTTCTCCCTTTCAAAGATGTTAATGAATGAACTATTAACTGATTCCGCTATGAGTTCATTTGATACACCTGCTGCCCTTGAACAATTAAATGAGAATCTACTCTGCCATTACAGAGATGGTAATGGGAAGTATTTACATCGGCTGCACCCCAATGCAATCAGTGTCATGTGATTCAAGAATAGCTTCAACAACGCCATATTTATTTAACTTCTTCTAGAGTACGGTGGCACAGCGATAGAGTTGCTGCCTAACAGCAAATGCAGCGCCGGAGATCCAGGTTCGATCCCGACTAAGGGTACTGTCTGTACGAGTTTGTATGTTCTCACCGTGACCTGCGTGCGTTTTCTCCGAGATCTTTGGTTTCCTCCCACAGTCCAAAGACATACAGGTTTGTAGGTTAATTGGCTTGGTAAATGTAAAAATTGTCCCTCGGATAATGTTAATGTGCAGCGGTCACTGGTCGGCGTGGACCTGGTGGGCTGAAGGGCCTGTTTCCTCCCTGTATCTCCAAACCAAACTAAACTAAACTAAAAGTAGAAGGTTACCCAAAGGACATCACAGGAAAGTTTCCACACAAAATTTGACAGGGAACAAAATTTGGCGATAATAATGTTTCTGCTCAAGGGAGATACATTATTATTGGGGAAAATGACCAAGTTGGCATCTGTATGTGTGCATTTTAAAATAGCTCTTATGTTAGCGCTTGTGTTATGCAGTTTTGTAATTCATTAGGTGTATCTATGAATAGATAATGTTTTTTTTTCTTAATGGAGCTTGAGAGTGGATGAAGTTTAGTCCTGAAACCTCTCTTCATTTCAATTTTCTTCTTCTCATTATACCTCTTTCCAAGTTGCCTATCCTTGCCTACTCCATAATTTAGTGGCTGCTTATGGGCCTGTCCCACTTAGGCGACTTTTTAGGTGACTGCTGGAGACTATGCAGTCGCCACATGGTCGCCCCATGTTCGCAGGTGGTTGCCGGGGAGTTGCCTTCATGGTCGTGAGGAGTCCCCTCATCCTGGGAACTAGTCACAGCCTCATTATGGTCGCCACAAATTTTTCAACATGTTGAAAAATTAGAGGCGACCAGAATGAAGCCGCCATGGAGAGTAACGAGAATTCTCGTGCCGTAGATGGGTCGCCAGGAGGTCCTAGTGGGTTGCCAGGAGGTTGAAGGTTCTCGTAGGTTGTAGCCGGTGCTGACCGGTGAATTTCATTGGCTCATAGGGGGGAAAAAAACGTAAGCAGTAGTTTTCAGAACAAAGGATAACCGACCAGTAATGTTAGATGTCCGCCGAGCTTCACAGCCGTGTATCTCTGGTTTCTTAAAGGTTGTCTCTGCTCCTTCTCCCCCCTCCCCCCCTTTTAAAGAACTTAACGTATGCTGCTTTAGCCATCTTAATTACATCGCCAACCTTCCTGTTCATCGCAGTGTGCATCTGTATCACCTTGGCATTGCACCGTGTGAATTTCACTCAGACAGCGCTCCCCCCGCTTGCCCTGTCCCCCGCCTGCATAACGGACTGGTGTAGGAAGCGATGTGTTTGTGTTTGTGTGTGTGTTCCACTCTGACAGTCGCTGTTCCAGTTGCCGTATTTTCAGGCGGCCGCTGGCAACTTGACAGTCGCAGGATAAATCGTCTAAGTGGGACAGGCCCATTACGACTTGTTTATTGGTAAATAATCAGATAAGTCAGGAATTGCTTTTAGATATGTGGTCTAATGAATTTCCTGTTATGTTTCCCACGGAAATTGAAAACAACAACCCAATTGAGTTTGTATTGCAGGTTTCCTCTTTCTGTTGTAGTAATTATTTTTCTCATTTCTTGTCTCTTTCTTGAATTCAATTTCCTTATGGTTTGTGAGAACTCCTCTTACGTTTCTGTTGATTTCATGTGGGAGATGGAGGGAGCATTTTGAGTTCAGCAACCTGAAATGCCGACCATCATTTTGCCTCTCCAGAGGCTGCTTGACACGCTGAGTTTTTCTAGCTATTTGGTTTTTGTTCTAGATTCCAGTGTTTGCCCTCTCTTCTGGAGCTAATGTTTAGTTTAGTTTTTGCACTTCAGAACTGCCATGTTGACTCTGCATTGTTTCAAGGATGAGAGTGATGTTTCTTTTGGATTAGATGGTTGTCCCATGAAGGGAAATGTTAGCAGGAAGGGCTTGTGGTCTCTGGAATTTAATACAATTTGACATGTTGTTTATTGAAATGTACAGGGTTATGAAGAATTTTACTGGTTGGATCCTGTGAGGATGTTTCCCCTTGTGAAGAACCTAGAGTTGGGGGGCAGGGGGTATTCTTTCAGAATAAGAGGTTGACCATGTAAGAATTGGATAAGGAGAGATTTTATTTTTGAGGTATACAAAATCATGAGAAGCATAAATTGGGTAAACTCATGAGAATCATAAATCTCTCGCCTGGTGTATGGGAAATCGAGAACCAGAGGATGTAGGTTTAAGGTGGGGGAGGGGGGGGGTAGATTTCATAGGACCTGAGGGGCAACTTTTTTACACAAAGGATAGTGGGTGTACAAAATGAGCTGCCGGAGGAGGTGGTTAAGGCAGGTACTGCACAACGTTTAAGAAACATTTAGACAGGTACATGGATAGAACAGGTTTAGAGGGATATAGGCAAAACACAGACAGGTAGGACAAGTGTAGATGGGACATGTTGGTCGGTATGGGGTCAGTTGGACTGAAGGGCCTGTTTCCACGCTGTATCTCTATGACCTTATGAATATTTGGAGTTTTCTACTCCAGAGAACTGTGGATACTGTGTCATAAATATATTCAATATTCAGATAGAATTGTATGAATTGGAGAGAAAATTTGAACGTGCTCAGATCCATAATAACAGAACCTAGACGCTTAAGCCTGTAATCGTGCAAGACTTCAAAGCACTTTATTTGATAATCCTGAACTAATTAAAAAATAAGCAGATGGCCTAAACTTTGATATATTATCATTACCTTGTAAGGAATCAACACACAGTCCAACTTGGCTCTTGTTCCTGCTCAATAAGGGATTGGTGAAGCGAAGCGGAAATTATACATAGAGGGGAAATAAGTGCAGTAATGCATTGCATTCAAGCCTCAGGGAAATGTGAGCTATCTGGTCTATGAGGTAGAAGAATCTTGACAGGAATAGGTAAAGGATGGGATTTGTGTGTAGTTTAGATTAGAAATACAGAGCGGAAACAGGCCCCGAGTCCGCACAAACCTGCGATGCCAGCACATTAACACTATCCTACACACAATGGGGAAAATTTACACTTATACCAAGCCAATTAACCTACAAACCTGTATGTCTTTGGAGTGTGGGAGGAAACTGAAGATCTTGGAGAAAACCCATGCAGGTCACGGGGAGAACGTACAAACTCCGTACAGACATCACCCGTAGTCAGGATCGAACCCGGATCTCTGGCGCAGCAAGCACAATTAGGCAGCAACACTATCGTTGTGCCATCGTATGGCCCTAGCCTGAGGATGTAGCTTGGTATCAAAGGAGATAAGGGACATAGCCTCTGTGAGGATTGCAATATGGGCATAGGCAAATCTAACCAATAAGCCCATTGGCCACCGAGAGCTGGCCTCTGAACCTCAGTCAGTATTCTTGACCAGAATAAGAGGAGCATGTTGGCATGTAATCATCCTAATTTGTAATTAATTTGGGCCATTCCTCGGAGCAGAAACTTAATTGCTGGTTCTGTATCCCATTTCTTCCTCTTCCACTACTTCTCCTGTACTCATACTTACAAATGCCTCCTTTATATGGCATCTGTTTCTGATCCTTAAAGCCTTTACTGTGGGTCTGATCATCTATTTGGACCCACAGTTTCCTCCTGCTCTAGCTTTGGGCTCTGTTGTTACTACCATGATACCTGCCGTTAGTTCTCATGATAGTAATGTCAGTTTCTTCATTTGCTTGACTAAAACACCGCCTGTCGTGTCTGCATTTACTACTTCTTCACTCCATAACAAGTCTTTCAGATACAGCCTAGTGGCGCAGCAGTATAGTTGGTGCCTTACAGTGCTTACCAGAGACTAGAGTTCGATCCTGACCGAGGGTGCTGTCGGTACGGAGTTTGTACATTCTCCCCGTGACCGCATGGTTTTCTCTGAGATCTTCGGTTTCCTCCCACACTCAAAATACTTGCATGTCTGTAGGCTTATTGTAAATGTAAATTGTCCACAGTTGTGTGTAGGATAGTGGTAATGTGCGGGAATCGTTGGTTGGTGCAGACTAGGTGAGTCGAAGGGCCTGTTTCCGCGCTGTATCTCTAAACTAAACTAAACTCCAGCAATACCTTTTATTTTAAAATAATTCAATTTTAATCAATCCTCCTGTTGCTAATATTGAGTTATTTTTGTCTGCTGCCTTCCTCGTTGTCTTCCTCCTCCTAATGCACATCACTTTCCTGTACATTTAATCTCTACTCTGCCACAGTTCAGCCACTTCAACCTGCAGTCAAGCTTTCATTCCTCACTGAAGTAAGATCTAATTTACATCGATCATTGGAGATTATAAGATCATCACCTGCGGCCATCATCAAGTGAATTAGGGTCATGGCGGTATGTGCGTCATAAAGGTGTTCTGTTGTTAACTCAACATGAATACTCTCTGATCTACAGACCCGTTTGAAAATACCTGTGTCAGAAACCTGCCCAAATCGTGCATCTGCAATATTTTGGTGGCTGTACAAATTTAATTCTAGCAATGCCTTGAGAGATAATGTTTGGCCTTCTGTTGTATATTTTATTTGATTGACCCATGACGTTAATTGATTTTACTTCTGTTTTCAGGCCATGTTTAGTCTCTGTATGGTGGAAAGTGTTGCTGAAGAAGTGAACCTACATGGGGTAACCGGCCTGGGCTTGAAACAAGCGCTGGAGTTTGCATATACAGGACAGGTACAGAAATGTTTATTTTATAAAAGCAAAACACTGGCATTCATTTGACTTCCTTTCAGAAAATAATCTTGTGCGATTGTGCATATATGGCGGAGGGAAAATAGGCATCAATTATTGTTATTATTTTTTAATTGTTTAACACTGTTACTGCAAGTAAGAATTTCATTGTCCTATCTGGAACATATGACAATAAAACACTCTCGACTCTTGATAATACCGAACTGCGCATTGTTCATCAAATACTTTTAAATTAAAAATGGCCCTTTTCTTCACTTGAGAAGAAACTATTTGTCAAACTTCATTAATATTTGACACAACGCGATAAAACTGCTTCAGCTATCATGTGTATATTTTCCTTTGCCTGTAATGTCACAAATTATTAGTGACTCCAAAGTCTGAATGGGATTGGATCATGACTTTTCATGACTGTCAACTTCCATGGAGGTGCATCCATAAACTTGAAAACCATTTAAAAAGAAAGATTGACAGTGCCAATAAATACACATTCTACTTTTTAATTATTTCCCCAGCCTCCTAAATTACTTTTAATTCTGAAATGGCTCTGAAGTCTGGGATCGCAAACCCTACTTTGAAAATTAAATGTTTCTTTGCAGGCCCATCATGAATAGTTTATTAAACAATAATCCTAGAAGACATTCTTGGTGCTGGGAGGCAGAGCCATGGTGACTTCAGCAATGTTTTTGCTCCAAACAATCATAGAATAGTGCCTGATTCAAGAATGGTTTCTTCCCCGCTGCTCTCAAGGTCTCTTGAATGGACCTCTCGAATGCTAGGGCCGAATTCCAAATCTGCCTCATTGTGGCTCTTGCACTTTTGTTTTATCTGCACTTTCTCTGAAACTGTACCACTATATTCTGCACTCTTATGTTCTTTTTCTGCACTATATGATGTACTAATGTATGGTACGATGTTTGCCTGCAGCATCTTGGTACACATGACAATAATAAACCAATACTAATGCAAACATTGAAATACCTGCAACTGATAAACTGGTGAGAATAAAGTTGAGTATGTCATAATTTTACTCGCCCTTGTTTAATTTTAGATTATCACTGTGGCTTGGCTACTGATGGGTCTCTTGTTGCTTTGTGATGGAGGTTGAAAGAGCCTGGAATAATGCTTGATTTATTATTCTTTAACATTAAATAAAGATGCATTCATGATCTGTCGAGTAGTCCTCTGCTTTCAAAGCTGAAGACTTTATATGATCATGAGGGCCAGCATTATGTGCAAAAGGATTGATAGGCCATCAATAATGAACCACATATTGAAAGATAGCATCAGAAAAGAGGCCAAAGCTGGTGAGTTATTTCCTGGTTGACTAAAAGTAAAGAAATAAACTGTTTGCAAGTTTAGTTTCCTGGTGGAAAGCTGAGAGTAGAATCAGAAGGTAGTAAAGCTAAGCTGGAAATAGATGGGTGAAGGTAAGGAGATATACAGGGAAGCTAAGAAAAAGGGAAATAATAGGGGTAATGATAATTAGAGTGGGTCAATGATGGGTCATGATAGGGGATAATGATAATCGATGTGTGTTCTGAAGGGACAGAGCTTGCAATCATAAGCAGTCTGAATAAGGGTTCTGACCTGAAACGTCATCCATCTATTTTCTCCAGTGATGCTGCCTGACCAGCTGAGTTACCACAGCACTTTGTGTCAACGCTAGTCCTGGCTATGGAAAATAATCAGATAATATTTAAAGGCAAAATAAAACGATAAAAGGGAAGATATGGATTAGATCAGTGTGAGGGTCTTAAGGATAATTTGGAAATAAAATAACAAGCCTAATTTGGTTTTCTATAGCTGTATTCATATAAATACACAGTGTGGTAAATAAGATTGATCTTCAGACACAGGCAGCTGATCGACACGTGGGAACAATCGACAATTTCTAAGTTTGTGTTTCACACAAAATATGGGAGTAATATGAACTGTGAAGAGGATACAGATAAATTACAGCTGGATCTAAACGGACAGACACATGTTAGATAAAACCTAATGTAGAGAACTGTGAGGGGATGCATTTTGGGGAGACGCATGATGAGATGCACTATGGAGTAAAGAATCCTGGTGCAAAAGGGGAGCAAGGGATGTGGGAATACAAATGCACAAATGCAAGGCAGTTCACTAAAGTAGTTAATAAGACAAGCACAATTTTCTGCACTTTGTCATGAGAGGCACTTAGTATAAATGCATGGATGTTATATTGAACGTTTTATATGAAGCAGTAATGGCTTTAACTGAGTATTAGTTTCATTTCTGGTCACATATTATTAGCAGGATGGGACACATTGGAGAACATTTGGAAAAAAAATAGGTTAATTCCTGGGTCATAGAGTCATAGAGTGATACAGTGTCGACCTAATTTGCCCACAACGGCCATCATGTCTCAGCTACACTAGTCCCACTTGCCTGCGCTTGGTCTATATCCCTCCAAACCTGTCCTATCCATGTACCTGTCTAACTGTTTCTTAAACGATGGGATAGTCCCAGCCTCAACTACCTCCTCCGGCAGCTTGTTCCATATGTACTCACCACACTTTGTGTGAAAAAGTTACCACTCAGATTCCTATTAAATCTTTTCCCCTTCACCTTAAACCTATGTCCTCTGGTCCTCAATTCACCAACTCTGGGCAAGAGACTTTATGCATCTACCCGATCTATTCCTCTCATGATTTTGTATACCTCTATAAAAATACCCCTCGTCCTGCGCTCCAGGGAATAGTCCCAACTTACTCAACCTCTCCCTATAGCCCAGACCCTCTAGTCCTGGCAACATACTCGTAATTTTTTTCTGAACCCTTTCAAGCTTGACAACACCTTTCCTATAACATGGTGCCCAGAACTGAACACAATATTCTAAATACGGTCTCACCAACGTCTTTCCAACTGCAACATGACCTCCCAACTTCTATACTCAATACTCTAACTCAAGAAGGCCAATGTACCAAATGCCTTTTTTGACCACCTTATCTACCTGCAACTCGACCTTGAAGGAACCATGGACCTGCACTCCTAGATCCCTCTGCTCTACAATGCTACCCAGAGCCCTACTATTCACTGTGTAGGTCCTGCCCAAGTTAGACTTCCAAAAATGCAACTCCTCACATTTTTCCGTATTAAATTTCATCAACCATTCCTCAGCCCACCTGGCCAGTCAATCAAGATCCAGCTGCAATTTTTCGCAACCATCTTCACTATCTGCAAAACCTTCCACTTTTGTATTATCAGCAAACTTGGTAATCTTGCCATGTATGTTCTCATCCAAATCATTGATCTGGATGACAAACAGTAATGGGCCCAGCACCGAATCCTGAGGCACACCACTAGTCACAGGCCTCCAGTCCGATAAGCTACCTTCCATCATCACCCTCTGCTTCATTCCATGAAGCCAATTTTCTATCCATTCAGCTATCTCTCCTTGTATCCCATGCGATCTAACATTCTAAAGCAGCCGACCATGTGGAACCTTATCAAATGCTTTACTGAAATCCATGTATACAACATCTACAGCTCTGCCATTAGCGACCTTTTGGGTCATGTCTTCAAAAAACTCAATCCGATTTCTGAGGCATGACTGCCCACTTACAAAACCATGCTTACTATCCCTAATCAGCCCTTGTCCTTCTAAATGCCTGTGTATCCTATCCCTCAGAATACCCTCTAGTAACTTTCCAACTACAGCTGTTAAGCTGACTGGCCTATAGTTCCCTACAATTTCCCTGCAGCCTTCTTGAAAAGGGGCACAACATTTGCTGCCCTCCAGTCTTCCGGCACCTCTCCTGTATTGAAATTTAATCCGGGGCTGCCGCAATTTCCTCTCTGGTTTCCCACAATGTCCTCGGATATATAGGAGATTTGTCTCCCTTTATACACAATAGTACCTTCAGCACTTCTTCGACCGTAACACTGACTGCTCTCAAGACACTTCAAAGTTCCTCTGATATCCTTTCTCCTTGGTAAATACAGAGGAGAAATCCTCATTGAGGACCTTGCCCATCTCGAGTGGCTCCACACAAAGGTGACCGCTTTGATTCCTGATTCCTGTCGCACTCTCTCGCTAGTTAACTATTTCCCCCTTATGTATTTATAAAACATTTTGGGATTGTTCTTAATGCTATCTGCCAGAGCTATCACCTGGCCCCTTTTTGCCCTTCTGATTTCCTTTTTCACTCTGTTCCATAGTTCCCAAAACTCCTCCAGGGATGCACTTGATCCCAGCTGCCGATACCTGTCCCATGCGTCCTTCTTATTCTTGACCAATGACTCTATTTCCCTCGTCAGCTAAGCTTCCTTATGTTTGCCTGCCTTGCCCTTCACTCTAAAGGCCCTGTCCCACTTTCCCGAGTTACTCACGAACTCTCCCGAGTTTTCCCCTTGATTCAAACTCGGAGAATTACGGTAATAGCCATTCGTAGGTACTCGGGGCTATTTTTGTAACTCGTGGACATTTTTCAACATGTTGAAAAAAAGTCCAGACTTACCTGATGCCCCGAGTTCCTAGGGCCGGCACTACGAGCTGCTACAAAACATCTACGGACTCCTATGGGCACCTATGAGCTCGCTACTGACATTACCCGACATTCCCCGAGTTCGAATCACGGGGAAAACTCGGGAGAGTTCGTGAGTAACTCGGGAAAGTGGCACAACGCCTTAACAGGGACATACACATGATGAGCTTTTGTCATCACACTTTTAAAAACATCCCACTTGGCTGACCTTCCTTTCCCCTCAAATAACCTGCCCCAATCAACTTGAGCGAAACCTTTGCTGCGGCAGAACTTGCATGATTCGGCTCTCATTGAAGCTGGCACCAAAACATGCAGGTGAAAGACTGCAGTTACCAATGTTGATTAGAGAGGTTAGGACGGTTTCCTTTGGTGAAGAGAAGGTTGCGAAGAGGCACTCCTGCCTGTTCCAAACCCAATTGTGGAGAGGATATTGGTCAATATTGAGGAAGGTATTTCGTGAGGCCGTGGCTTCTGATGCTAATAGTTGGAGCTAATAGAAGGTAAACATAGAAACATAGAAACATAGAAATTAGGTGCAGGAGTAGGCCATTCAGCCCTTCGAGCCTGCACCGCCATTCAATATGATCATGGCTGACCATCCAACTCAGTATCTCCATACCCTCTGATCCCCTTAGCCACAAGGGCCACATCCAACTCACTCTTAAATATAGCCAATGAACTGGCCTCAACTACCCTCCGTGGCAGAGAGTTCCAGAGAGTAAACCTGTCCACAATCCTTTCGAAGAGAAGCAGTTTGATTTTGCAAACAAAAGATTATTTCCCTTTTCTTACCCTTTCCATGCAGCCCCACTATTGATACTTTTCCATTCAGGACCTTGATTGGAAACTCTACAGTTGGTGGAGGTAGAGGACGAAAATAGCGATAAAACAGAACCATTTGATTTCTCCACCGCTGGCTCTGACACTGACACCACATATAATGTATGGGATAGTATAGAGGCAGGATGTATACTTATGGTGGCACCAGGCACTAGACCACTGCTGCCTGCATGTTTTGGTGCCAGCTTTTCACCCAGAGAGTTGTGAATCTTGAATTCTCTGCCACAGAAGGCAGTGGAGGCCAATTCACTGGATGTATTCAAGAGAGACTTAGATATAGGTCTTAGGGCTAACAGAATCAAGGGATATGGGGAGAAAGCAGGAACGGGTTACTGATTTTCGATGATCAGCTCCGAATACATTGAATGGTGGTGCTGGCTCGAAGGGCCGAATGGCCTACTGCATCTATTTTCTACATTTCTATGTTTTTAATGTGGGATCAGATTGCTACCACTGTGGCTGTCGATGTGATGCATAAAGCAATTGCAGGGAGTCACAGTGCTCCAGTACTTCCACAGTAATGTGGACATGGCTGTTTGTTGAGACCCCCTTGTTTACAATTCCTCCTTTTTTCCATCTTCCTCCTCTTCCTTTATCAAACAGTGTGAACCTGCTCAGTGTGTCTGTGGCTGCTCAATGCTAAGAGGAAGGCTCACTGGACCAGCCCTGAGTAGATGCAGTGGATCAATGTGTTGGCTAATAGAATTGTGCTTCAAGACTTATAAAACCAATTCCCTAAAACATTTACAATTGCAGCAATAGACTGAGGAAGTAAACTCTCGTGTAATCTGCAAGCATTTGAAGCTTTCGTTAAATTGGCGCAGCTGAGAGGGCGTTATATTGCTTGGTGCTTTATCAGCAGAGCAAAGATTGAAAGGAGTGTGAGGTGAAGTGTGAAACTCTGAAGAGGTATTTTTGGCATCTGTGTAGCCTTGTTTACTGATGAAAGTTGTGGTCTTCATGCTCTGTATATTTCTGTTAAACAAGCCATGTCCGCTAGCCAATTATCAAGATGAGGTGCTGTGGACTTTGTGCCGGAAGAGAATGTGTGTGCTGTTTATTTTGGACCTTAAAATGGCCATTTAGTACAAAAGCAAGTCGTCGGCGCGTCAAAATGGCTTTTCTAAATAGTGAACTTGCAAAGGGAACCTACAATGCGCATCATTAATTTATTCAAGTGTTAGAAGAAACTGCAGATGCTGGTTTACACCTAAGATAGACACAAAATGCTGCTGTAACTCAGTGAGGGAAATTGGCTGGTTCTGCGGTCGAGGACGAAACAGAAGGTTTTAAGGCCTTCCTGGTGGGGGATGGAGGTGTAGAGTGACTCAACGTCCATAGTAATATAAGAAGGGTCTCGACACGAAATGTCGCCCATTCCTTCTCTCCAGAGATGCTGCCTGTCCCACTGAGTTACTCCGGCATTTTGTGTCTCTCATTCATTTATTCATATCTGGAATTCTCCCCTTCACCTCATTATTTGTTGTTATTCTTATAATTTATTATCACTTCCAAATAGCAGACTTGTTTATCAGCTGACATTCAAAAATTGTCTTCTTTCTTGCCTTTTGGTAATATATTTTTGCCCATATTCATGATCTTTAATGCATTCATGACCCCTTGTGGTAATTAATTTAACTACAACAGAAATGCTCTTCTTCCTGACAGGCAAAACGTACCTCAATTCTGAAAACTCTTCTCGACTCAGCAGTCAATAAACATTTATTAGCTGGTCATCCCTAAAGTAAAAGCCATTGCTAAATATTTGATATGTTGAAAGGAACTGCAGATGTTGGCTTGTACTGAAGATAGACACAAAGTGCTGGAGTAACTCAGCGGGTCAGGCAGCAGCCCTGGCAAAAAAGGATGGGTAACATTTCGCGTTGGAACTCTTCTTCAGACAATGTCTGAAACACCCTTCCTCAGACACCCTTCCTGTCGTCTGAGGAAGGGTACCAGCCCGAAACTTACCCATCCTTTCTTTGGTGCCTGGCCTGCTGAGTGTGATGATGATGGTGATACTTTATTGACACTTGGACCTACCTAGGTGCAGTGAACTTCTTTGCTTTTGAATACAAGTTGCTCCAGCATTTTGTGTCCATCTAAATATTTTGATAGTTGTATTTCTGTTTCTTTTTTTTTCATTCGTTCCACCCTTATTTTTCTCTCTTTCTACTCTGTTCATTTTTTTTGTTTCTTGACAATTTCCTTTCGTCTCACGTTAAACGAATAGAGTGATGGTATGGGTCTCAAGCCAAGGATGGTGAGGTGGTGGGATCTGATGAAGGCAGTCTGAGCCTGTGATTGTTTTGGAGGAGGCTGCAATAAACCAGCAGAGAGTTCTTACAGAATGATGCTTGGGAGAAAAAGAGACTACAAACAGGAGAGAGAAAGTTCTGTACATTACATAATATAGGAACATTGTGGACATTTAAACAAAAGTACCACAGTAGCAAAACTGGGATGAGAATGGTCATTAAGTCAAATTAATAACTACAAACTAGTACTAGTAAAAAATTCCATTAAATGAATCCATATTTCTTGATGCATTTGAATTCCTACAAAAAATAACATAGAGATCTTCAAATGTGCAGCCCTGCAAACCCTCTGGTGGCCATCTTCTAAGGGAATGTAAATTGCAGCACGGAATGACTCGGTTATTTTATTAAATCTACATGAAACTTGGGGGGGGGGTCTGATAAGCAAGAACACTCATTTTTATTCTTCCTGGCAGCTAGCCTCATTTGATTCTTTATTCCATATAAAATATGGATAGAGGCATAGATAGAATAGGTTGTCAGAACCTTGTTTCAGGGTGGAAATGTCAAAAACCAGACGGCATGATTTTAAGGTAAGAGATGCAAAGTTTAAAGGCGATCTGTGGGGCAAATTGTTTAACATAGAAGATGGTGGGTGCCTGGAATGCACTGCCGGGGATGGTGGTGGAGGCAGATACGATATTGGCATTTGAGAGGCTCTTGGATAGGCATGGATATGCAGGGAATTGAGGAGCATAGATTATAAGATAAGTTTAGTTTAACTTTGCATTGTGTTCAGCATGGGCCCAGTGGGCCAAAAAGCCTGTCTTTGTGCTGTATTTTTCTGTGTTCTATATTCCGTGGTGCAACTGCCACATTAACTAAATATATCTTCATGTGTCTTGTCCAACGTGCAAAATACTTGTATTCACAAGTTCACGTTATAGAAATAGAATTAGGCCATTTGGCCCATCGAGTCTATGCCGCCATTCAATCATGGCTGATCTCTGCCTCCTAGTCCCATTTTCCTGCCTTCTCCCCATAATCCTTGACAGCCGTTCCAATCAAGAATTTGTCTATCTCTGCCTCAAAAATATCAAATTACTTGGCCTCCACA
This sequence comes from Okamejei kenojei, assembly GCA_035221665.1. Classification (NCBI taxonomy): domain Eukaryota; kingdom Metazoa; phylum Chordata; class Chondrichthyes; order Rajiformes; family Rajidae; genus Okamejei; species Okamejei kenojei. Next base: position 88,096,060 of record CM069135.1, read on the forward strand.
GCCCTCTGTGGCTTCCTTACCTCAACAGATTAACTACCCTCTCAATCTGAACTTGCAGCGATAGGGTTTACCCTGGTGGAGCGCCTTACATCGCCCGCCTGCAACGGCTTTAATGGCCGCGGGACATGCTTGCGCCCGCCGGGGGCTCCGACATCAAGACCGGGAGCGTGGCCTTGCATCGCCCGGCGCGGCCTTAATGGCCACGGAACTTATTTACCATCGCCCGCCGGGGACTTTGACATCGGGAGAAGAATGGGGAGTGCAGGGAATAGATAAGACTTTGCCTTCATCATAGTGAGGAGGAGATTCGCAGTGATGGATGTATGTGTGAATTGTGTTGTCTTGGTTCTTTTTATCGTTTGTGTGACGGCAGAAACCACATTTCATTTGAACTTGGATTCAAATGACAACAAATAAATTGTATTGTATATTGTATTGTAGAGCACCTGTGGAGAATTGCTCAAATTGCTGCTTTACCAAAATGCAGTTATTCCTAAACTATAATCTTGAAGTGTTTACCCTCAGAAAACTCCTCTGGCAGCCTCTTTGCACAAAGAACAAGCTTCCCTTGGGTGTTATTCTTCAGTTTCTTTTTAACCCACTGGGAGAACTCTCTCTTCCCCCATCCCATCATTGCAGCTTTTATTCTATAAGCAGCCTCACATCTGAGTAACTAAAGGAATGTTCCTTGTATTTATCCCTGTAAGGTTGAAAATTAAGTGAAATGCCGGAAAGCTGTGGGAACGCTATAGAGCTAAACAATACTAAACTAGTAACTGCCACTGCATGTCCAAGGAGTAGAATTAGGCCATTCAGCCCATCGAGTCTACTCCGCCATTCAATCATGGCTGATCTCTGCCTCCTAAACCCATTTTCTTGCCTTCTCCCCATAATCCTTGATACCCGTTCTAATCAAGAATTTGTCTATATCTGCCTTAAAAAGTTTGGTAAAGAAGTTTAATAAAGATGCGCATGGGTTGCTTTTGGGATTGACGGGATCTTCAGCCTGAGCAACTTACACGTTCCTTGCCTGTTAGTTGTTTCTATATTATTTTGTTCATTACTCACTTGGTTAAAATGCTACAGTTGTTTGTTGATGCTGGGGAATCACAGAAGCCACAAGGCCTTTCAGAAACTAGCTCAATTAGGTGCTCAGGCTCTGGCGAGACCAATTAGCACTGAAGAGTACATCCTCCAGGGCTTCCCATAAATACCTAGCTTGACACTCCAGTGCACTGAAGCATGAGTGTGCAGTCTATCATAGAATGCAGAACAGTACAGTTCAAGAACGGGCCATTCGGCCCACAATATTTATGATGAATATTATGTCAAGTTAAAGAAATCACCCCTGCCTGCGTGATCCATATCCCTCTGTTCACTGTACATCATTGTGCCTATCTAAAAGCCTCTTAAATGCCACTATTGTATCTGTTTCCATCACGGTCCCTCAGCACATTCCAGGCTTCAAGTGTGTGTAAGAGTACATGCCACAAGCAACATCAATGGTGCTGAAATGTTTGAGAACATTAATTTATTGTATGTTAATATTACCGATGATCTGTCTGGACCAACCACCTTGATGTGACAGCCAAGAAGGCTCACCAATGCCTCTACTTCCTTAGGAGACTGAGGAAATTTGTCATGCCTCCAAAGACTCTTGCAAACATCTATAGGTACACCATAGAAAATATACTGTTGGGTTGCATCACAGCCTCGTTTGAGAACAGCTCTGCCCAAGACCACAATAAATGAAAGAGAGTTGTAGATATAGCTCAGTCCATCATACAGACCAGACTTCCCACCATCTACACTTCATACTGCCTCGGAAATGCAGCCAACGCAATCAAAAGCTTGTCCCACCTCGGTCATTCTTTCTCCCTGCAGATGGTCCGGCTTGAAAGCTGCACCACCAGACTCAGCAACAGCTACTTCCCTTCTGTTTCATGCTTCTGAATAGTCCTACCATGTTGGGGTACTGTCCAGTTTTACCTTTTCACCATTGCAGACATTGCACCTTGTCTATCGGACTGATGTGCAACAATGCTGAGAACTCTCTTCTGCACTTTGCATCTTTCGCTTTGCTCTACCTATGTACATGAGTTTGACTTGAATGTGTGTATGTATTGTATTATTTGATCTTATTGGAGAGCATGTAAAACAAAGCTTTCCATTATATCTCGGTGACAATAATAAACCTAAAGCTAACTACAGTTTTATAGAGCTGTAACATGACGTATAAAATCATGATGTGTATAAAATTATGAGAGGAATAGATGGGGTAGATGCACAGAACCTCTTGCCCAGAGTAGGGGAATCGAGGACCAGAGGACATAGGCTCAAGGTGAAGGGAAAAGATTGAATAGGAATCTGAGTAGTACCTTATTCACACAAAGGTTGGTTGGTGGGTGTATGGAACAAGCTGCCAGAGGAGGTAGTAGAGGCTGGGACTATCCCAACGTTTAAGAAATAGACAGGTACGTGGACAGGACAAGTTTGGAGGGATATGGACCAAACGCAGGCAGGTGGGACAAGTGTAGCTGGGACATGTTGGCCGGTGTGGGCAAGTTGGGCCGAAGGGCCTGTTGCCACACTATCACTCTACGACCCTGACTCTTATACTCAATGCCTCATCAGATGAAGGCAAGCATACCATATGTCTTCTACTCTGTTCTATCTACTTGTGTTGCCAGTTTTAGAGAGCAATAGATTTAGACCCCAAGATACCTCTGTACATCAAAGGGGCCTGCCATTAACTGTATACTTTCCCCTTGCATTCAACCACCTAAAGTGCAACACCTCATACTCATTTGGATCAAACTACATCTGCCCATGTATGTAACTGATCTTTTATCTCACTGGTAGACAAAAATGCTGGAGAATCTCAGCAGGTGAGGCAGCATCTGTGGAGAGAAGGAATATGCGATGTTTCGGGTCGAGACCGTATCTCGCTATATTTTGACACCCTCCATCACTATCTGCAACTCTACCAATTTTGGTGTTAATTGCAAAATTACTAACCAGCCTATTGACATTTAAGTTCAATTTATTTATAATTTATCTTAATGTTCTGGATCAACCTTTTCTTGGGGGAATTTACCAAATGCCTTCCTAAAATCCATATGAACGTTGTCCACTCCCTTACCCTCATCAATCTTTTTTTTCACCTCCTCAAAAAAAAAAACGTGACCAAATTAATAAGAATGGAATGGGATGGATGGAATGGAATACTTTATTGTCACATGTGACTAGGCATAGTGAAATTCTTTGCTTGCATACCCAATGTATACAAATAACGGCCACCCACGGCTTGACAAAGTAAAAAAGCATGCCGGCTCCTCCTATTGTTCTCCCCCCCCCCCCCCCCCCCCCCCAACAGCGGTTCCCGCACGCTGGGTCCTCCATTATTCTTCTTCCTCCCATCTTCCCCCCCCCCCCCCAATGGCAGTTCCCCCACACTCTCATCGACCGCCGACCGTAGACATGACCTGTCCAGTACAAAGCTAAGTTGATTGTCCCAAATGTAAGTAAATCCTATCCTGAAGATCCCGGTCCAATATCTTCCCTACCGCTAACATGAGATTCGCCGGCTTATAATTTCCTGGACTGCCTCTACGTCTCCTGTTAAGCAAAGGAACAATCCAGGCTACTCTCCAGTCCTCCAGGACCTAGCCTGTGCTTGGACAGGATTCAAAGATCTGAATTTCAAGGCTTCTGCAATCTCCTCTCTTGCCCCTCACAGTAACCTGGGATAGATCCCATCAGGCCCTGGGAATTTATGACATGTGATGTTATCATATGTGTTAAATTTAGACTCTCTCAGATGGGTGTTGAATGTCCACCAGAAGGTGTGATGAATGGTGCTCAATGTTGAAATTTTTTTGCAAAATAGGGGAGATTTACATTTCGTTTTGTTCGTATTGGTAATTTAATAAAGTGCTCTACTTCATGGCACAGAGGCTCCTTGCTGTTTGATGTTTAACACTGATTGCTGTCATCAATCTGTTTACAGTTGATTGCAGGTCACTGTGACATTTGATGTTTGAGGACAATAAACTTATTTGTTCATTTCAGGAACAGATTAACACAGATGGAGGGGATAAAGGCAGCCTCTTCCCAAGCTCTCTTTGCATGGGCCCCAGCATGTTTATAGCTTAGTCTTCCAGACTTCCGAAGTGCTGGCAGACAGCTTGAACACATTCCAAAGGGGGCCAGTCAGATCAAAAGAGCTGCCTTTTAAAATAGTGAGGAATCGTACCTTGAAGGTTTCAAGCTTTGCTGAGACTATTCTGCAATTGCAGTCTGAAGAAGGGTATCGACTCAAACCTTCACTCATCCTTTTTCTCCAAAGATGCTGCCTGACCCGCTGAGTTACTCCAGCACTTTGTGTTTACTTCTGCACTTTGTGTTTACTTCCTTTGAGTGCTCTTTCATGTTGGGAAGACTTTAGATGAGTCCAGTACAAATGCTGCCATCTATAGGTGGGGTCCGGTGCTGGGAAAAGTTTAGGTAGTCCTCAAGTCCAGCTTCCTGATTTCACCTGCAATGATCATGGGTGATCTACTCTGGGTAATACTCTGACCTTTGCACTATTTGCTAACTTATTTTGGAAAGTTATAATAAATGGCTATCTCTTGCCATTTGCTTTCCCTGGTCAGTTTTGGGACTATGGTTTCTGTGACTATGTACTAGTAAAACTTAGATATGATGAAGCAGCACAGAACTGTAAGCTTTGAATTAAATCAGATGCTATCAAAGGGCAGATAGCAGATTGGCTGAATGGCAGAAGGCAAGGAGTGGCAATAAAGGGGGCTTTTTCTGGTTGGCTGCCAGTGACTAGCGGAGTTCCGCAGGGTTCTGTGCTGGGGCCACTACTCTTTACGTTTTAAATTAATGATTTGGACGAGGGGATTGAAGTTTATGTGAGGAAGTTTGCGGATGATACGAAAATAGGTGGAGGGGCAGGTAGTGCGGAGAAAGCAAGGACTCTGCAGAAGGACTTGGACTGATTGAAAGAGTGGGCAGAGAAGTGGCAGATGAAAGCGGCAAAGCAAAGTGTGGAGTCATGCATTTTGGTAGTAGGAATAAAGATGTAGACTATTTTCTAAGTGGAGAGAGAATCCAGAAATTAGAGGTGCAAAGGGACTTAGGAGTGCTGGTGCAGGATTCCCAAAAAGTTAATCTGCAAGTCGAATCAGTAGAAAAGAAAGCATACTCAATGCTGGCATTTATTTCAAGAGGGCTTGTATACAAAAACAGGGATGTAATGCTGAGGCTGTATAAGGCACTGGTAAGGCCACATTTGGAATATTGTGAGCAATTTTGGGCACCATATCTGAGGAAGGATGTGCTGGCTCTGGAGAGCGTCCAAAGGAGGTTTACAAGAATGATCCCAGGAATAAATGGGTTAACCTATGATGAGTGTTTGTCGCCACTGGGCCTGTACTTGCTGGAGTTTAGAAGAATGATGGGGGACCTTATTGAAACATACAGAATAATGAAAGGCTTGGATGGAGTGGATGTGAAGAGCATGTTCCCACGTGGGAGAGTCTACGACTCGAGATCATAGCCACAGAATTAAAGGAATTCTTTTAGGAAAGGGACGAGGAGAAATTTATTTAGTGATTCTGTGGAATTCTTTGTCATGGAAGGCTGTGGAGGCTAAGTCAGTGGATATTTTTAAGGCAGAGATAGATACAGTGCCCTCCATAATGTTTGGGACAAAGACCCATCATTTATTTGTTTGCCTCTGTACTACACAACTTGAGATTTGTAATAGAAAAAAAATCACATGCGGTTAAAGTGCACATTGTCAGATTTTAATTTTTTATACTTTTTGGTTTCACCACGTGGAAATTACAGCAGTGTTTATACATAGTCCCCCCATTTCAGGGCACCACAATGTTTGGGACACAGCAATGTAATGTAAATGAAAGTAGTCATGTTTAGTATTTTGTTGCATATCCTTTGCATGCAATGACTGCTTGAAGTCTGCGATTCATGTCATCACCAGTTGCTGGGTGTCTTCTCTGGTGATGCTCTGCCAGGCCTGTATTGCAGCCATCTTTAGCTCATGCTTGTTTTGGGGGTTAGTCCCCTTCAGTTTTCTCTTCAGCAGATAAAAGGCATGCACAATTGGGTTCAGATCGGGTGATTGACTTGACCACTCAAGAATTGACCATTTTTTAGCTTTGAAAAACTCCTTTGTTGCTTAAGCAGTATGTTTGGGGTCATTGTCTTGCTGTGACAACGAGTTTTAAGGCATTTGTTTAAACATGAGCAGATAAGATGTTTCCATATACTTCAGAATTAATTATGCTACCACCATCAGCAGTTGTATCATCAATGATGATAAGTGAGCCAGTACTTTCAGTAGCCATACATGCCCAGGCCATACCACCCCCACCACCGTGTTTCTTGGGCAGTTCCTTCTGTCCTCTATACTTTGCTCTTGCCATCACTCTGATATAAGTTAATCTTCATCTCATTTGTTCATAAGACCTTTTTTCCAGAACTGTGGTTGCTCTTATAAGTACTTCATGGCAAACTAATCCGGCCATCCTATTTATGCGGCTAACCAGTGATTTGCATCTTTCAGTGTAGCCTCTGTAGTTCATGAAGTCTTCTGTAGACAGTGGTCATTGATAAATCCACACATGAAGTGTTCCTGATCTGTTGGACAGGTATTTGGGGATTTTTATTTATTATAGAGAGAATTCTTCTGTCATCAGCTGTGGAGGTCTTCCTTGGCCTGTCAGTCGCTTTGCGATTAGTAAGCTCACCAGTGCTCTCACTCTTTTTATGATGTTCCAAACAATCGATTTTGGTAAGTCTAAGGTTACTGGACGGCAACCTTGACGTGGAGGAGAGGTTTGTGTACTCCAGTGATCCCATAGGCCTATGCCAGATGGGGTTTCATATCCCTGGCAGGTTCAACCAAACCGGACAGATCTCGGGTGAGGAGGCAGACAAAGCAGTCCCTGGTCCTCCAGGTTGGGGTTGGGCGTGGGGTTAACTACCCCAACCTGGAAATGAGTTACAGAAAATTTGACGAATGAAACCCAAATTGCACACTTTGTTGAAGAAGGTGACCCAGCGATGGGAAGCTGACACACTTTCTGACGCCAAATAAATCCATCCTTGTGGGGACATGGAACACCCGAACCATGTTCCAGGCTGACAAGGCTGCCACAATTGCCAAAGAAATGGTGCGCTACAATCTTTTAGTCCTGGGCTTGGCTAAAACAAGATGGACACAGTCAGGGGAGATCAAATTGGTCAGCGGGCAGTCCATTATCTACTCCCGACAGGAAGAGGAGGGAGCGAAGCATGCAGAAGGAGTGGCCGTCATGATGACGAAGGACACTAGAAAGGCTCTAATGGCATGGGAACCCGTCAGCTCTCGCCTCATCTCCGCAACATTCAAAACCAACAAGAGAGTGAAAGCCCACATAATCCAATGCTATGCACCCACCAACGATGCAGAGGATGAGGTCATAGGCAGGTTCTATGACAGCTTGAACCACGTACTTGAGAACATTGGAGGCAGAGACCTCATTATCCTGATGGGTGATTTTAACGCTAAGGTTGGAGGCCAAAACGAGGAATATGAGGCAGTAATGGGAAAGCATGGAGTGGGGAAAATGAATGAAAATGGCAAGATGTTTGCTGAGACCTGTGTTAACAATAACCTGGTGATTGAGGGAAGTGTATTTCCTCATAAAACAACCTACAAAACAACTTGGGTGTCATCAGATCATGTCACAGAAAATCAAATTGACCATATTTGTATCTGTAAAAATTTCAGAAGGTCCATGGAAGATGTCAGAACAAGAAGAGGAGCAGACACAGCTTCAGCCCACCACCTCCTACGGAAATTCAAGCTGAGGCTGAAGAGACACTACCAGGCCAAAAGCCAAAGAGCTAAATACAACATTGAATACCTCAGTAGTGCTCAAGTGGTGAAGTAGTTCAAGGATACCCTCTCAAGGGAAATCACAGAGCTACAGCGGAGGAGAAAGGAAGGATGGACAAAAAATGAGGAGTGGGAACACCTAAAAGCTGCTTGGAGTTCAACCAGTGAGGAGGCCCTAGGGAGAAGGACCCAAAAGCACAAAAACCCTCAACACAGTCCAACAGAGGAGAAAGTTAAAGGAGAAAGTAAACAACTCAAGAACGAGCTGAAAAGGCTTTGGCCCAAAAGGAGTCCAAATGATCCCACAAAGAAGTGCGAAAGAACATCAGGAGTGACAAGAGAACACAGGTGGAGAGGCTAGCCAAAGAGGCAGAAATTGTGGCGACTCAAACGAACATGAGGGAGTTATATACCATCACAAGGAAATTGTCTGGGACATATCTGCATAGTACTAAACCAATTACAGACAAGAACGGTCAACTGCTTTCAACCCAGGAGGCGCAGCTCGACAGATGGGTAGAACATTTCGAAGAAGTCCTAAACAGGCCACCACTGGCTGTACAGACACACATTCCCAAAGCCAGGATACCACCACAAATTAAGTGTGACAGACGAACAAAATGAGAAATAAAGGCTGCAATCATGCAACAGAAAACTGTTTTCCACCTGAAGCCCTGAAAGTAGATATAGACTCATCAACAGACCTGCTCTGTGGCTTCTTTGGGAGAATTTGTGAAGAGGAAAAGACACCCACAGAATGGGCAGAGGGATACATCATGAAACTGCCAATAAAAGGTGACCTAAGAAAATGCGACAACTACCGAGGGGTCGCCCTACTTTCTGTACCCAGTAAAATTCTCAACCGGGTCATCCTCAACCGTCTTCAGGAAGCTGTAGACAAGAGGCTCCGGGACCAGCAAGCAAGATTCGGGAAGGATCGCTCATGCATAGACCACATAGCAACATTATGTATCATCATTCAGCAGTCTATTCAATGGAACACGTCCCTGTACATCAACTTCATCGACTTTGAGGAAGCGTTTGACAGCTTAGACAGGTCAACACTTTGGCACCTAACGGACCACTATGGAATTCCCACCAAGATTATAAACTAATCATGAACCTTTTGAATCTTGAACGTATGATGGAACCTCATGCAAAGTTATGCATGCAGGCCAGCTCTCTCAGAGCTTTAGTGTCAGGACAGGTGTCAAGCAGGGATGTCTATTGTCACCATTCCTGTTCCCCCGACAATTGACTGGATCATGATGGAAACAACTGAAGGGAAAATAAATGGAATTCAGTGGACAATTTGAGAACAGCTAGATGACCTTGACTTTGCGGACGACATAGCTCTCCTTTCACACACACAGACACAAATGCAGGAGAAGACAGACAGACTCTCACAAACAGCAAAAAAACTTGGTTTTACACCCAATACAGTAAAGACGCAGGTGACGAGGATCCACTCCAAAACTGGCAACCCTATCCTTATGCACAGCACAGAGGAGGTAGAAACATTCACATTCCTAGGCAGTGTGTGGACATCACCGGAGGGGCAGAGGCAGACATAAAAAGTAGAATCAATAAGGCTAGGGTGGTGTTTAACATTCTCAGGAAGATCTGGAGCTCAAAACGCATCTCAATCAACACCAAAATATGCATCTTTAACTCAAATGTGAAACCGGTGACATTGTACGGATCAGAGACGTGGAAAACAACAAAACACACTACCAACAGGCCGCAAACATTCATTAACACCTGCCTTAGGAGAATACTTAACATCTGGTGGAGAGACAAAGTTAGCAATGTGGACCTGTGGAAAAGAACAAGGCAGGGGCCCATTGACTTCCAAATCCCAAACAGAAAATGGAGTTGGATTGGACACACCCTTAGGAAACCTGCCACAAACATCACCCAGCAAGCCCTGAAATGGAACCCCCAAGGAAAAAGGAAAAGAGGTCGCCCCAGGAACAACCGGAGAAAAGGTGTCCAGACAGAAATGTCTGAGAGTGGGCTCAACTGGGGAGATCTCAAAAGAATTGCCAACAACCGAGTGAGGTGGAGGACATTTGTCAATGGCCTATGCTCCCTAGAGGAGCAAAGGGCTTGAGAAGAAGAAGAAGAAGGTTTGACTGATGTCTTTAAAGTTTCCCGGTCTCATAATGGCTTCTTTGACTTTCATTGGCACAATTTTGGTCCTCATGTTCTTCTTGCATTTGAGGTAGCAGAAGTCTGCAACAGGGTGATGCCATCCGGTTCTACATCTATAGGCGCCCGCCCTAAAAAGGGCGCATGCTCCGGGTTGGCGCCAAGCTGCTGTGCTGCTGCTGTCTCTGTTTGTTGTCGTTCGCCTGACTGAGGTCAGTTAACAGGGCTCACCACGGGGAGGTCGACAACATGAGCCCCGGTCCTCATGTTGATAAACAGCAATAAAAGTTTCCAAAGGTGATGAGAAGACTAGAGGAAAGACTAGGTGCTGACTAGGTATACCTGCATTACGGAGGCAATTAAACACACCTGAGCAAATACAAACGCCTGTGAAGCCATGCGTCCCAAACATTATGGAGCCCTGAAATAGGGGACTATGTATAAACACTGCTGTAATTTCTACATGGTGAAACCAAAATGTATAAAAATGGTCTTTAATAAAATCTGAGGTAGACAAAAATGCTGGAGAAACTCAGCGGGTGAGGCAGCATCTCTGGAGCGAAGGAATAGGTGACGTTTTGGGTTGAGAAAATCTAACAGTGTACACTTTAACCACATGTGATTTTTTTTCCAATTCAAATCTCAAATTGTGGAGTACAGAGGCAAATAAATAAATGATGGGTCTTTGTCCCAAACATTATGGAGAGCACTGTAGATTTAGGTCAGAGGTTATGGGGAGAAGGCAGGAGAATGGGATTAGGAGGGAGAGATAGATCAGCCATGATTGAATGGCAGAGTAGACATGCTGGGCCAAATGTCCTAATGCTACTCCTGTCACTTAACTTCTTATGACATTACACCGCTTGATGGGGATGATGTAACTTAGGGTTCAATACATAATAATCCAGACCCATCAGTGTGAATAAAATTAAAGCTAGAACATTTATTTTTGTATTATAAGAAAAAGCAGAATGAATACTTTCTATAGACAACTGTTTTGATCAAATTTGTTATTTTTCCAGTCAAAGCTAAAGAACAAACTGTTTCTTTCTTGCTGCTTCCTTTTAACATTGAGAAGCCCAGATCAACCACATTTGCCCTGAATCCAAACTGGCAGCCTTGTACTGTGAAACTGCAGAGCAAGATCAATAGATGTCTGAACTGTCTTTATCCCTAAAGGTTGTTGTCTTAAACTTTGTGTTGGATTGAATGATTTGCCAGGAGGTAGGTTTGTGAGGGTAGTTAAAGGTTGATTGAAGAAAGAGTCATAGAAATATTTTTTGGCTAGAAAAGCAGTTGCTTTCAACAAAAAGACCAAGAAAGATTGCAAAGTAGAAATTATGGTGATTATTTAGTTATTTCCGTTCTTGCTGCAGCACAATGGAATGGCCCCTCCATCTTAGAAGCTAATTGTCACTTTCAAGATTCAGGAACTTTTACCTCCCTACTCCAGGTATTAATTACTGGTTATATGAACAGGGCTGTCAGAGGTTACTCTGAACCGGTCTTTTTAAAAAAATAGATTTTATTGATATCCTTTAAAGTTGCGTGTTAACTGTCCTCAAAATGAACAGTTTCTAAACCAGTTGCTATTTCATTTCTCTCGGTTCAGTTTAAAACTTCTACCCCAAGCTGCTTCAGAGGTTAAGATGTTTTTTATTTAAGAAGGAGCTGCAGATGCTGGAAAATCGAAGGTAGACAAAAGTGCTGGAGAAACTCAGCGGGTGCAGCAGCATCTATGGAGCGAAGGAAATAGTCAACGTTTCAGTTTGAAGAAGGGTTCAGGCCCGAAACGTTGCCTATTTCCTTCACTCCATAGATGCTGCTGCACCCGCTGAGGTTCTCCAGCACTTTTGTCTACCTTAAGATGTTTCTTTTGTGGTCTTAACCATTTGCAGCCGTATTTAGTTCTTTGAATGCAACTGTTGTCCTGTGCGTAATTCATGAATGCTTTGTCACACCTTACTTTTCCATGTGCTGAAAGATAGACCCTTTAATGTGTAGGCATTCATCTAGCTAAAACACTACTGAGCTGAATTCCACTACTTGAGCTGAAATCCACGGCATCGCTCTCAGGATCTCAGGACCACACAAGCTTCTCCACCACGACAAGGTGACAATCCACGGAGAAGGAAATGTACAGCACTTTAACAGATTTTGGAGATTAATGAATGACAACGAATGATCGGAATGCGTATGCAGATCTAAACTTGCAATAATGCCAATAGCAAAATTTGGATACCGTACATGGCAATGGAGAAAGAGCAGGGAGGTTGGATAATTATATAACTTTTCCAAAGAATTGGAACAAGCATGAAAGGCCAAATGATGACCTAATTCTCAGCCAAAAAGTGAGGCAAATGAAGAGGAAGAAACAGGTTAGTAGTTACGTGAAATATAGAAACATAGAAATACAGTAGGTGCAGGAGTAGGCCCTTTGAGCCAGCACTGCCATTCAATATGATCATGGCTGATTATCCAAAATTAGTACCCCAGTTCCTGCTTTCTCCCATATCCCTTAGTTTTGTTAGCCCTCAGAACAATATCTAACTCTCTCTTGAAAACATCCAGTGAATTGACATCCACTGCCTTCTGTGGCAGAGATTTCCACAGATTCACAACTCTCTGGGTGAAAACATTTTCCTCATATCAGTCCTAAATGGCCTAGCCCTTATTTTTAAATTGTGACCCCTGGTTCTGGGCTCCCCCAACATTGGGAACATTGTTCCTGCATCCAGCCTGTCCAATCCCTTGAGAATTTTATATTTCTATAAGATCCCCTCTCATCCTTCTAAATTCCAGTGAATATAAGCCCAGTCGACCCATTCTTTCATCATATGTCAGTCCCGCCATGCCGAGAATTAACCTGGTGAACCTAAACTGCACTCCCTCAATAGCAAGAATGTCCTTCCTCAACTTAGGAGACCAAATATGCACACAATACTCCAGGTGTGGTCTCACCAGGGCCCTGTACAACTGCAGCAGGACCTCTTTGCTCCTATACTCATCTCCTCTCACCAGGAAGGCCAATATGCCATTTGCTTTCTTCACTGCCTGCTGTACCTGCTGGCTTACTTTCAGTGACTGGTGTACAAGGACACCAGGTCATGTTGCACCTCCCCTTTTCCTAATCTTACACCATTCAGATAATAATCTGCCTTTTTGTTCTTGCCATCAAAGTGGATAACCTCACAGATATCCACATTATACTGCATCTGCCATACATCTGTCCATGCACCCAACCTATCCAAGTTACCCTGCAGCCTCACAGCATTCTCCTCGCAGCTCACACTGCCACCCAGCTTTGTGTAATCCACAAACTTGAAGATTTAGTTACATTTATTTTATTTGTCTAAATCGTTAATATATATTATAAATAACTGGGTTCACAGCACTGGGCCTGGCAGCACCCAACTTTATACACAATGTTAAAAAGTTTTGGAAAAAGAATAATACAAACCAAATTGTTAAACTAAATCACAAATGAAATTAAATGTAAAAAAATATCTGGAGACAGGGTAATCCTGGAGAGAAAAAAAAAAGTTTCAACTCTTCAGAAAGTGTATTGTAATCCACAAGCCTAACCTATATACATAATTAATTTGACTATTGTAAGAATATTGTGCAGAAGTTAATTTGGGGCTGTTCAGGATGGCTGATATGTGATGCTGTAGATTTATTTATGTGAACTGCCCCATCTAATAGAACGGAAGAAACATAAATGTGGTTCTTTTCTTTATGGAAATGGATAATGGTTTGTATTGTACACCTTCCTCGTGGGAATCAACATGGCATAGCAACTATATTCAATCAATCCTCCTGTTTGAAACAGCTGAAGAATAAATGGGAGCAATCCATTGGATTGAGATGTGCATGGCCAGTTTATGACTGGGGCGATGAGGTTGGGGAGGAAACCAGGGAAATAGCTCCTCTAAGCAAAAAGAACATTGTAGACAGTAGAAGTAAAATTAAGTACAGTTCAATGTTTTCTAATTTTTGGATAACAACCAAAACATAAGTGACTTGTTCATTGATCTAATGTAATTTTGTGTAGGTTGTGTTTTACGTCACTCCAAACTATTAAGATAAATTAGGGCTTGCAAAAAATTCTCCCACTATCCATGAATTTTATCAATCTCGCTGTTCTTGTGATTTTCTGTTCTTGTTATTATATTTATTTTTTGTGTACTTTATTTTAAGGTTCAGCAAAATAGTAAGAATTGTCAATGTTATTTTAAAGCATTGACTTGTTATTCTTCCCACTTCTGCCACCAGGTGGTGGTCCTGGAGAAGCTCGAGGTTCCCGGGTATTTAAACTAACACAAATAGAACAAAGAGTGAAAAAAAGGGGATTTTGCTTTTCAGACTCTCTCAATAAAGATGAATATTAAAAGTCACACTGTTTGCCACATCTGCCCTTATTTTCTCCATGTCATTATTCATTTAATCTGCATCCTTTGTTTGCTTAAACAGCCCTTGATTATCCTTTTCACCAGCTTGAACTACAGCTGCTCCTCGACCTACGATGGGGTTATGTTCCGATAAACCCATCGTAAATCGAAAATATCGTAAGTCGACAATGCATTTAATACAATTTGATCACGTGATCGAAAGTGACGTGAGGCTCGCTGCTGTTGCCCAGCTTTTGCACCATCATAAAGTCGAAATATCGTGTGGAGGATCGTAAATCGGGGAGCATCTGTATTTGCTCACTCCACCACCACACACTGTGGCTGCAATGTTTTAAATCTACAAAATACATTTGCCAAAACTACTCTGATGGCACTTTTCATCCTTATGTTCCCTACTACTAAGAAGAACAGCCACCTGGGACCACTATCTCCAGTTCTAAGATGCACACCATCCTGATTTAGAAGTATATTGCTGCTCCTTCACCATTCTGTGTCCAGATTCTGCAACACCTTCTCAATAATAATATTTTATCACAGGATTTTATCACAATAATAAGATTTAAAATTTTGAATTATGTCAAAGAAGGCAATTCCCCGTTTAAACAATCTTCCTGTTTCAACAAAAATGCTCTTTATAAATCACTTACTGATTTGTGAAAGAAAGCAGTGGACGTGTGAAATTTTCAAGGTAAAGAATTTGTTTCCAACTGCCCTTTCGTTCTTTTGTCGTAACCTTAAGTTCACTGAGCTTTTCGAACAACTGATGAGTGATTATTCATGTGATCATAATCCTGTAAATTTTGAGCATCCCAACACTAGTTACAGTCTCGCTGATCACTGAAGATCACTGAAGATTCTGATAATAATTCTAGTGAAATGTTGCTGATCATGCAGATTTTTCCTTGCTTTTGCATTGTAAAATCCCAAACTGTAAACAACACCCTAACTTCAGCATGAGCTAATTTAGTTGTTTACTTTGAATTGCATATAGATCGCCATCTGCACATTCACACACTTCAGATGAATTTAATTTGCACATTTTAAATTGCATAACTCAGTTTAATGATTTCCATATTATTTGCATTCAAATCAAGTGTTAACCTGCTCACCCTCCCCGTAGCTCCCTGTAGCTCAGGCCCTCAAGTTCCTGTAACATCTTTGTAAATGACCCGTCCTCTTGGACTCCCTTGGATGGCCCTCAACCTTCTGTAGACCTTTTCATTTCCAACTGCTGGCGTGACATCAAGCGTCTCAAATTTCCCACTCCCCTGACGTACTGTAACCTCGTCCCCCCCCAGAACGTACAGCCCTCCTCTCACCGGCTTGATAATCGACAAGGGAGGTGCCATGGTAGTCAGGTGCGCTGACCTCTATCGGGCTGAGGCTAGGCGACAACTCTCAGACACCTCCTCCTACTTATCCTTGAACCATGACCCCACAGACGAGCACCAGAACTTAATATCACATACCATTTCTGATTTTATCACTTCAGGCACTCTGCCCTCTAAAGCCTCCAACCTTAACGTTCCCCAGCCCGATTTTATCTTCTCCCCAAAATCCACAATCAGAACTGTCCTGGCACACCCATTGTTTCTGGTTGATCATGTCCAAATTAATTTCCACATAGTTCCACTTCATCCTATCCCCCCTGGTCCAATCCCTCCCTACCTATGTCCAAGACACCTCACATGCTCTTTGTCTCTTCAACGACTTCCGTTTTTCAGGCCCCCACTCCCTCATCTTTACCATGGATGTCCAGTCACTCTACACCTCCATCCCCCACCAGGAAGGTCTTAAAGCCCTCTGTTTCTTCCTCGACCAAGAAACCAGCCAATTTCCATCCACCAGTACTCTCCTCCACCTAGCAGAGCTGGCCCTTACCCTCAATCAACATCTCCTTCGACACCTCCCACTTCCTCCAGAGCCAAGGCGTAGCTATGGGCACTCGCATGGGCACCAGCCATGCCTGCCTCTTTGTAGGGTACGTCGAACAATCACTGTTCTAGGTGAACACTGGCCCTATCCCCGAATTCTACCTCCGCTATATTGACGACTGCATTGGTGCTGCCTCCTGCACCCATACAGAACTCACTAACTTCATCATCTTCACGACTAATTTCCATCCTGTACTCAAATTCACTTGGACCATTTCCGACATCTCCCAACTGTTTCTGGAACTCACAGTCTCCATCACAGGAGACAGACTATTGACCGACATCTACTACAAACCTACTGACTCCCATAGCTATCTAGACGACACTTCTTCCCACCCTGCTACCTGTAAAGGGACTCTATCCCCTACTCCCGATTCCTCTGTCTACGCCGCATCTACGCCCAGGATGAGGTTTTCCATACTAGATCATCGGAGATGTCCTCATTCTTTAGGAAATGGGGATTCACTTCTTACATTATAGATTCTCACTAGGGTCTCCTCGATATCCCGCAGCTCTGCTCTTGCTCCCTCTCCCCCCATTCTTAACAAGGACAGAGCCCCCCTTGTCTTCACCATCCACCCCATCAGCCGTCGCACACAGCATATAATCCTCCAACGTTTTCGCCACCTACGGGATCCCACTATTGGCCACGTCTTCCCCATCTCCCTTTCTGCTTTCCACAGAGACCGTTCCCTTCGCAACTCCCTGGTCAACTCATCCCTTCACACCCAAACCACCCCATCCCCAGGTACTTACCCCTGCAACCGCAGTAGATGCAACATCTGTTCCTTTACCTCCCCCCTCGACTCCATCCAAGGACCCAAACAGTCTTTTCAGGTGAGGCAGAAGTTCACTTGCACCTCTTCCAACCTCATCTACTGTATTGATGTTCCAGGTGGCAACACCTGTATACCGGCGAGAACAAGTGCAGGCTCGGCGATCGTTTCGCTGAACACCTCCATTCAGTCTGCCTTAACCTACCTGATCTTCCGGTTGCTCAGCACTTTAACTCCCCCTCCCATTCCCAATCTGACCTTTCTGTCTGGGCCTCCTCCATTGTCATAGTGAGGGCCAGCGCAAATTGGAGGAACGACACCTCATATTTTGCTTGAGTAGCTTACACCCCAGCGGTATGAACATTGACTTCTCTAACTTCAAATTCCGAATTACCATCCCCTCCACCTTCCCAGTTTTCCCACTAGTCTTACTGTCTTCCATTACGTTCTATCTCTGTCCTGCCCACTCCCCTGACATCAGTCCGCAGAAGGGTCACGACCCGAAATGTCACCCATTCCTTCTCTCCAGAGATGCTGCCTGTCTCGCTGAGTAACTCCAGCATTTTGTGTCTATCCTTGTAAATCTTCTCTGCAGACTTTCCAGCTTTACAACATCCTTTCTATAGGAGGGTGACCTAAACGGAATACAATACTCCAAATACAGCCTCACTATATCTTATACAACTATAAGAGACTTTATATACAATATGTTGACTGCTGAATGCCAATGTAACAAAAGCCTTCTTGACCACTCTCTCTTCCTGTGACACAACTTTCAAAGACCTCTGCTCTACAACACTACCCATGGCCCTGCCTTTCACTGTAAATCTCCTGCTGTGGTTTGATTTCCCAAAATGCAACATCTAGCATTTATCTGCATTAAGTTCTCTTGCCCAGCTGATCAAGATCCTGCTGTCATCATCTTTGCTATCTACGATACTACCTGCTTTAGGTATTATCTACAAATTTACTAATCACGCCTTCTACATCCTCCACCAAATCATTAATATAAACCACAAACAGCAATGTCCCCAGCACCAATTTCTGAGGCACACCATTAGTCCGACAGCACTTTTTTTGGATCAAGATTCCAACATCTGCAGTATCTTGTACCTCCATACTTCTTTTGTTTTCAGTTCAAATTCATTTGCAGAACCCCAGCATCTGTTCTACATATTATGCACCTTTCCTTTAAGAAGTGCTTACTCACTTTAATGCAGTGCCAACTAGGAATTATGAACGACAAATTGTTTGGATGTGGTGGCTGCTTACATACTTAGCAAGCAGCGCTAAATTGACATGCTGCCAGAATTCCTCTAAACACAGGTTCACCAGTTGTTGAAATTAGTGCCCATTTCCTGGGGTTATCCAATTTTTTCTGGATTTGATTTATTGAATGTTGGTGTAAAATGATGCAGTTGAGAGGGGGGGAGGCGGAGAGAGAGGAGGGGGAGAGAAAGAAGGAGGAGGGAGAGAAAGAAGGGGGGGTGGGGGAGGGGAGAGAGAGGGGGGAAGGGGGTAGATGAGTGGGAGAGAAGGGGGGAGAGAGGGGGGGGGAGAGAGGAGGGGACGGAGAGGGGGAGGATCTACTCGTTCTTTCTGTGCCTTTTAAAGAACGTGCGAGGGTGGTGACGTAACTCGTGGAAGGAGGAGAGGAGGGGAGGGGGTAGGGGGGTATAGGGGAGGGAAGAGTGGAGGAGAGAGAGGGGAGGTGGGGAGAGAGGAAGGGGAGAGGAGGGGGGAGAAGAGGGGGGAGAAAAGGAGGGGGTCAAGGTGGAGGGGGGCAAGGTGGAGGGGGGCAAGGTGGAGGGGGGGCCAGGTGAGTGAGTGGGCTGCGAAAAGCAGAAATAGCCCGGGGAGAGAAAGAGAGAGAGTACAGGGCCCGACTCTGGAAACCCAGAGCGGGCAGGGGCGGGGGGAGGGGCGTGACTTCATTCTCTGTGCAGGCCGCGAGGAGAAATACTTTCGAAAGCTCATGAGCACCGGTGACTTCCGGTGACCTCGGGATCTGCTCGTTCTTTTTGCGCCTTTTAAAGAACGTGGGGAGGGGAGGAGGATGGTGACGTAACTCGTGGAAAACATTGCGCCTGTGCTTTGATAGCAGCTGCTTTTAATCCAGAGCCGGGTGGACCACGAGCAAAGGCATTGTGATGTCATCAGCTGGCCAGTGGTTAGATTTGAATAAAAGTCAGATTTGTGAACAATTTTAGTGAAATACTCGGGAAATAATTAACCAAATTTACAGATGAGGGGATTTTTGAAATCATGAGGTAAATCTCTACCGGAATATATAAAAATGTCACAGTTTCGGCGTAGGGTTTTCATTTCTACATCGTTTCGGCGTAGAGATGCAAATCACAGGCAAAATGACACTCACGCCCACGCACACACACATACACACACACACACACACACAGAGTTTTAATAAGTATATGATATCAAGAGCTAACAGCTAAGTGCACTCAGCAATCAATGAGCAATAGCTGGTATGTGTTTTTTGAGCATCTTTTGGTGAATCCTTGATTTTCCATTGAATATGCTCATTGTTGTTTCATCTGTACATTTACAACTGTAGTTCTACCTGTACAGTACATGAGCATGATTGATAAGAGTGAAGAATGCGCTGAGAGTACTGTAATGTAGATCAATGAAAGGGAGCTATTTCTAACTCTTTTAGAGTGTGACAATTCACCCGAGGAATCTTTTTATAATTATCTGTTGCTTTAATGGTTCTTGTCTTCTGAACAAGCTTAAAAAGAGATTTTACTATTTCTATGCAGTTATCCACTATCTCCATAGTAGGATTTTGATTGCTCTGTTAGCAGCATTTGTTGCCTTTAGCTGAGGTCAATACATTTCTGTCCTCGTGAGACTTATTTTCCTCCAGTCTGTGAAAGTATTTTTGTTTTACTGCGATTTGTTCCTGTACCTAATTGGATTACTGCTTGGCTTTTCTTCACCATGTGTGTGACCTTTTATCCCTGGGGACAGCTGTGATTTTACATTGCATCTGAATAGTTTAAAAAGTATTCAATTTCTCTTTTATTTTGATAACGTTTATGCTGAATAGAGTTGTAATACGGCTATGATTCGGAACAATGAGCATCGCAATAAAATAATTGATGTACAGAGAAAAAGGGGATAAAGTGTACCTGCAGGCAGTTTCGGGGGAGTGAGAGATTAACAAACAGCACCTCATAGAGGCAACCTGTGGATTACATTTTCTACCACGTGCTAGTTTGTGTAGACGCCATGGGATAGCATGGATGGTATGACTGGTGAGATGGTGCAGACTTTGCCATCTTGAGCACAGAGGCCAGTTGTGAGCTAAATGGGGCAAGTACAATCTGGACGGCTTTCTCTTCAAGAGCTGGAACGCGTCTTTGTAGGAGGCTTGCACGTGCTTTTAGACAGATTCAAACTAGTCTGAAGAAGGGTATCAACACGAAATGTCACCCATTCCTTCTCTCCAGAGATGCTGCCTGTCCCGCTGAGTTCAGCTTTTTGTGTCTATCTTCAAACTATGAGAAAGTACAAGAAAGTCTATAATGGGCTTACAGTTGATGGAGAAAAAGGCACAAACAGCTGGAGCAACTCAGCATATCAGGAGGTGTATGTGAACTCGAGTAGCATATTAACCAAGTGAGCTGCACTTATGATGTTGTGACAGTAACAGATACCTAGCTAAAACAGCAAATATAACTTTAAAAAAGTAAGTCTGGAAAAATCTCAGGAGGCCAAACAGTATCTGTGGAAGAGAAATGAGTGCAAGTTTCAGATGTACATATCGGTATATATCTCAAATGTAATATCAGAAATGAGTGCAATAGTTTCCAAATTTGCCAAGGACATGTAACTTTGATGCATGGCAAAACAGTTTAGTTTAGAGAAACAGCGTGGAAATGGACAACTGAGTCCAGTCCTACCACGATCACCCCTACACTAATTCTATGTTATGCCAGAGAGCAGATTAGTAATACATTTAATGTAGTCAATGGAATAGCAATTGAGTGGCAAATGAAATGGTACATTTTGGTTGGAAGAATGGGAGGAACCAACCAAAATCAGAGGGCACAAAAGGTGTACAAGAATGACCATCTGGAAGCACACAGTAAATGGTCTGGACCGAGAGTGTATTATAGAGCGGAGACTAAGGGGTACAGGCACACAGTTCCCAGAAAGTACAAAACAGGTAGATTGAAGGTGATGTGATAGAGAACATTGTTGGCATGGGCTGATTAGGAAGAAATCTGATAGTTTCCATCTTTTATGACTTTGTATAATTCAATGATAGTGATGGTGCAGATTGCTTGCATGTTCCTGGGCTTGATAAAGAAAGGTATATAATACAAGAGAAAGGGAATGATGACAAACTAGTTTGATCACATTTGCGGAATTGTGTCCAATATGCATTCCGTAGTTCAGAAAGGATGTAAAGGGATCAGATAGGATATAACAAATATTTACTGAAATTATTTCTGATATTAGCAGCTTTTGTTATGTGCACAGACTGGAGATCCTGGGGTCGTTCTCTTTGGAATAGAATAGGGCGGAAAAAAATCTGATGGGAGTTATTGAAAAAAAAAGGTAGACAGAGTGGGGGAGAAACTATTGCCTTTGAAGGTCAAGAAGCAGGGGTATGGAATGAAGATATTTGGCAAATGTCATTGAGGAAAATATTTTTTACAGTGAGCAGTTAGGATCAGGAAGGCACTGCCGGGGCTAGTCATGGAGACTACCGATATGTACATCTGAAAGGAAAGAGTTTGCAAATTGTGGAAAGGGATTGGGAAGTGGGGGATTGCACCCTCGTACTGCTGTTGTGGATTCAACAGGGTAGATGACTTCCTATGATTAGCAAAATATAAACACCAGAATTGTTTGATTTTCAGATCTTACTGGAACCGAGTATAGTCCAAGATGTGCTTGCAGCAGGAAGTCACCTTCAATTACTGGAGCTCCTGAAACTCTGTTCTCACTACCTAATCCAGGTGAGCTGTTACTTACTTTCATTACACTGGGCTGCTGCCTTTGAAATCATACTGCACAAAAAGATGAAGTTAGATATTCTTTTGGACTTTAGAAAGTGCTAAACAATTTGAGAGGGTGTGCGTTATAGAAGATGGTGGAAGCAAATGTTATGTTCTGTTGTTCTCTCAAAAATAAATCTGATTTAACACTAAAGAAGATATAGGGTACATAGCAGAATATTTATGGAGCAGCTAAGCAATGCACCTGGCCAGCTGACTAAGAAAAATATTCTGTATTCAACTACGTGAAAACATATGCATTGGCTGTAGCGATTCCATTAATAGGCATTGAATGGGCAGAGAGAGTGTTGGAATGTGGTCAAAGGAAGCGTTGACCGTGTGTCATTGCATCCTGTACTGGAGGCTGAAAGGACTCCACAATGTTTGAAACGTTTGGGTCTGGGGCAGGTGGAGGTTGGTGATTGTTCAAATTTCCATACACTTTATTCAGCCCCATAAAACAAATGACATTGCAGTTAATGAACTGTTTCAGGAACTTTTTCAGCTGCAATGCTGAAAACTATATTCTACACTCTGTATCTTTCTCTTCGCCTTAGCTAGTTACTTCAGTTTGGCTTGATGGTATATTTGTATAGTATTATCTGATTTGATTGTATAGCATGCAAAACAAAGCTTTTCACTGTACCTTCGTACACGTGACAATAATAAACTTAAATCTAAACCAACGGTTTTGTGTGCCAGAAACCTATTAAGGTGGTCTTCCAGACAGCGAGTACAGAGCTGCAGATAATGGCTAAGGCCGTAAGGAATGGAAGTAGCATTAGCCCATTCGGCCCAAGTTCAAGTCCTTCCTTAGTTCTTCCTCGGTCGTGGGCCTTGAGCCCCCTTTGACGGATGATCTTAACTCACGTAGCCGGCGGCGTTCAGGCCCTCTGTTTCGAGGCGATCTGCTCCTGCATCGGGGGGATGTCAGCTCCCTCGCGCCCTCGATCGAACCTCGCGTCGGGGCTGGTTGGACCTTCCGCGGCGTTCCTCACCTGAGACTGTGAGCCCTTGGTGTTGGTTCCGTGGTGGCCACAGTGGGCGCGATCCCAGGCAAGGGATCAGCTCCGATGTTAAGTCCACGCCCCGCGGTGGGGCTCACAACAGTCCGAGGAGGCGTCCAGCTCCATCGATGGTAGGCCGTAGAGCTCGGAGAATGTGATCCTTAAATTGATCACATCTCCGGGAAGGTAAGAACCTGAAAAAAAGTTTCCCCGATCTCCTCCGCTCCCCCCCCCCCCCCACATAAAACAAACCAAAGAACATTAAAACAATAACAAAAAGAAAGAAAATACGAACAGACTGCCTGCAGGGCTGCCATCGGTGAAATGCATTTTAACAATTTCTAAATGCCTTTAACATCTTTTTGCAAAAGAAAACACATATGAAAGCTATAAATAGTTAAAGATTAAATCATTGCAAAATATTATGAAGAAAATTGACTTTTCACTTTGTTCCCCCATCCATAGTCCTACACTTCTCGTTTTGTTTAGTTTAGAGATACAGCGCGGAAACAGGCCCTTCGGCCCACCGAGTCTGCGCCGACCAACGATCCCCACACATTAACACTATCCTACGCACACTAGGGACAATTTACAATTATACCAATCCAATTAACCTACATACGTGTGGGACATTGTGGAAGGAAACCGAAGATCTCGGAGAAAACCCACGCGATCACAGGGAAAACGTAAAAACTCCGCGCAGACAGCACCCGTAGTCGGGATCGAACCCGAGTCTCCGGTGCTGTAAGGCAGCAAGTCTACCGCTGCGCCACTGATGGGAGAGGGGAGAACAGGTAGTGGCCGGGGTGAGACACGTCTATGTGGTGTTTCCTATCAATATGTGGGAGAATCCTAGCAAGATTGGGCCTGCCTAGATACTCCATGCGGAATTCACTAGCTAAGTCACTGACAGATGTGACATCAGCTGTGATTTAGTTATAAGGTCAGAGACTGTCATAGAGGCATGCAGCATGGAAATAGGTCCTTCAGCCCCACTTGCTCCTGCTGACCAAAATGCCCCATCTACACTCGTCCCACCTGCCTGTCATTCTAAACCTTTTCCATCCATGTACCTGTCCAAATGTATTTTAAATGCTACAGTAGTACCTGCCTGAACCATCCTCTGTGTGAAAAAGTTGCCCCTTAGGTTCCTATTAAATCTCTCCCCTCTCACCTTAAACCTACTGTATGTTGTCCTGCTCTTGATTTCACATCTCTGGGCAAAATACTCTGTTGATTTCTCTTATGATCGGGTACATCTCTTTAAGACAATAGACAATAGGTGCAGGAGTAAGCCATTTGGCCCTTTGAGCCAGCACTGCCATTCACTGTGATCATGGCTGATCATCCACAATCAGTAACCCGTTACTGCTTTCTCCCCATATTCCTTGACTTCGCTATCTTTAAGAGCTCTATCTAACTCCCTCATGAAACCATCCAGAGAATTGGCCTCCACTGCCCTCTGAGGTAGAGAATTCCACGGATTCACAACTCTTTGGATGAGAAGGTTTTTCATCATCTCCATTCTAATGGCCTACCCCTTATTCTTAAACTGTGATCCTTGGTTCTGGACTCCCCCAACATCGGTAACATGTTTCCTGCCTCTAGTATGTCCAATCCCTTAATAATCTTATATGTTTCATACGATTTCCTCTTATCCTTCTAAATTCCAGTGTGTAGAAGCCCAGTCGCTCCCTTTCAACATATGACAGTTCCGCCATCCCGGGAATTAACCCCGTGAACCTACGCTGCACTCCCTCAATAGTAAGAATGTTCTTCCTTAAATTTGGAGATGAAAACTGCACACAATACTCATCTAGGCGTGGTCTCACAACGGCCCTGTACAACTGTAGAAGGACCTCTTTGCTCCTTTACTCAACTCCTCTTGTTATGAAGACCAAGATGCCATTAGCTTTCTTCATTGCCTGCTGTACCTGCATTCAGTGACTGATGAACAAGGGCACCCAGATCTCGTTGTACTTCTACTTGCCTCAACTATTAAATCTTTTCGCTCACAGGTTAAACTGATGCCCTCTATTCCTTGATTCCCCTACTCTGAGAAGAAAGACTGCTATTCCTCTTGTGATCTCAAACACCTCTATAAGATCACCCCTCAGCATTTTGTACCCTTAAGAAATAAAAACCTAGCTTGTTCAACCTTAGATCGAGTCCTGGTAACATCCTCGTAAATCTTCTGTGCATTTTTTTAGAATAATGGCATCTATATTACTAAAAGTCTGATCTTGACCGCTTTTGGCTCGCTGTGCTGTGATTTCCAAGAGAACGCCGCCACCTATGGCCGTCATTTTTGGCCATGTCGCCCAGAGCCCTCCTCCGCCTTCCAGGACCAGAGGATTTTTCCCATCGATGAAAAATCAGATATATTACTGTTTTTAAAATATTCCCCATTCTTTCTGCTGCCCCTGCTGGAGGGAGGGGGAGGAACTATGAAACCAGGAAGTGGTGTGGCTCACTCACTTTTCTGCAAGATGTAAGAAGCCAGTGGTGTGCCTCACTCAGTCTCTCTGAATAGAACTGAACACATGTCTACTCAACTGTGAGTGCCCTAAATGTGGTTCTAAAAAGGTTGCAAATAATGTCTATAGCTTCTAAAATGGTTGCAAAAAGTGTATTTTTTGGTTCTAAAATGGTTGCAAAAAGAGTCTATTGGTACTAAAATGCTTGCAAAAAGTGTCTCTATTGGTTCCAAAATGCTTGCAAAGAGTGTCTATTGGTTCTAAAATGCTTGCAAATGGTGTCACTATTGGTTCTAAAATGGTTCCAAAAAGTGTCTCTTGGTTGTAAAATGGTTGCAGAAAGTGTCTCTATTGGTTCTAAAATGCTTGCAAAAAGTGTCTCGTTTGGTTCTAAACTGCTCTGCAAAAAGTGTCTCTATTGGTTCTAAAATGCTTGCAAAAAGTGTCTGTTGGTTCAAAACTGCTTGCTAAAAGTGTCTCTTTGGGTTCTAAAATGCTTGCAAAAAGTGATATTGGTTCTAAATTGCTTGCAAAAAGTGTCTCTATTGGTTCTAAATTGCTTGCAAAAAGTGTCTCTATTGGTTCTAAATTGCTTGTAATGTGTCTCTATTGGTTCTAAAATGCTTGCAAAAAGTGTTGGTTCAAAAATACTTGCAAAAAGTATCTCTATTGGTTCTAAAATGCTTGCAAAAGTGTCTCTCTTCGTTCTAAAATGCTTGCAAAAAGTGTCTATTGGTTCTAAGATGGTTGCAAAAAATGTCTGTTGGGTCTAAAATGCTTGCAGAAAGTGTCTCTATTGGTTCTAAAATGCTTGCAGAAAGTGTCTATTGGTTCTAAATTGCTTGCAGAAAGTGTCTCTATTGGTTCTAAAATGCAAAAAGTGTTTCTTTTGATTCTAAATTTCTTTGCAAAAAGTGTCTGCATCGGTTCTAAAATGCTTGTAAAAAGTGTCTATTGGTTCTAAAATGCTTGCAAAAAGTGTCTTGGTTCTAAAATGCTTGCAAAAAGTTCTATTTGTTCTAAAATGCTAGCAAAAAGTGTCTATTGGTACTACAATGGTTGCAAAAATATCTGTTGGGTCTAAAATGGTTGCAGAAAGTGACTCATGGTTCTAAAATGCTTGCAGAAAGTGTCTCTATTGGTTCTAAAATGCTTGCAAAAAGTGTCTCCATTGGTTCTAAAATGCTTGAAAAAAGTGTATTGTTTCTAAAATGTTTGCAGAAAGTGATCATGGTTCTAAAATGCTTGCAGAAAGTGTCTATTGTGCCTAAAATGCTTGTAAAAAGTGTCTATAGGTTCTAAAATGCTTGCAAAAAGTGTCTATTGGTCCTAAAATGCTTGCGAAAAGTGTCTATTGGTTCTAAAATACGTGCAAAAAGTGTCCATTGGTTCTAAAATACTTGCACAAAGTGTCTATTGGTTCTAAATGGTTGCACAAAGTGCCTATTGGTTCTAAATGGTTGCAGAAATTGTCTATTGGTTCTAAATGGTTGCAGAAAGTGTCTATTCGTTCTAAAATGTTGTAGAAAGTGTCTATTGGGTCTAAAAGGTTGCAAAAAGTGTCTATTGGGTCTAAATGGTTGCGGAAAGTGTCTATTGTGTCTAAATGGTTGCAAAAAGTGTCTATTGTGTCTAAATGGTTGCAGAAAGTGTCTATTGGGTCAAAAATGGTTGCAGAAAGTGTCTGTTGGGTCTAAAATGAATGTAGAATGTGTCTATTGGGTCTAAAATGCTTGCTGAAAGAATGTCTCTATTGGTTCTAAAATGCTTGCAGAAGGTGTCTATTGGTTCTAAAATGCTTGCGGAAAGAGTCTCTATTGGTTCCAAAATGCTTGCAAAATGTGTGTCTATTCGTTCTAAAATGCTTGCAAAATATGTCTCTATTGGTTCTAAAATGCATGCAAAAATTGTCTCTATCGGTTCTAAAATGCTGCCTGGCCAGAGTGACTGAGCTGCCTGGCCAGAGTGACTTAGCTGCCTGCCCAAGAATCCATTTGGCCCACAATGTCCATACTAGCCCTCTTGAAAACAGTCCCTCTGACCCACAACACACATACTAGCGCTCCAGAAAGCCCCCTCCCCCCCCCCCCCCCCCCCCCCCACCCCCCCCCCCCCCTCACCCCCACTGGCCAGCAATATTGGAATTGGTGGAGAGGTGGAATATTGCATTGGGGGACCAGCCCTCTCGTGTGAAGCTGGGACCCAACAGGTCCCACTTAGTCTAGTATTTTCTATATGCAGGGTGGCCAAAACTGATCATAATACTTGCAAGTGCGGCCTCACAAAGATCTTAATTTAGTGGTAACAAGTGCTGTTGTTGGAAGTCCAGACAAATAATTGTAAAACATTTTGTTTATGGGCACACGGCAGCTGGGCTGTTTTGTCTTGGATGGCATTGAAGTTAATGAGAATCATTCCATCGCATTATCATGATGTTGTCAAGCTGCGAAGGGGATTTACGAGGATGTTGCCAGGGCTACAGGGTCTGAGCTATAGGGAGAGGTTGAGTAGGCTGAAACGCTATTCCTTGGTGTGCAGTAGGTGAGGGGTGATTTTATAGAGATGTATAAGATCATGAGAGGAATAGATCGGGCAGATGTACAGAGTCTCTTGCCCAGAGTAAGTGGATCGAGGACCAGAGGACATGGGTTTAAGGTGAAGGTGAAAATATTGAAAAGGAACCTGAGAGGTAACTTTTTCACACAAAGAGTGGTGGAATTATGGAACAAGCTGCCAGAGGAGGTAGTTGAGGCAGGGACTATCCCAACATTAAGAAACAGTTAGACAGGTACATGGATAAGTTGGCAGGTAGGACTAGTGCAGCTGGGAAATGTTGGCTGGTGTGGGCAAATTGGGCTGAAGGGCTTGTTTCCACACTGTACCTCTCTATGACCAGGCCTGGCCTAAAGCCAATTGGAGCAATTTCTCCCAATTGGGCCCTGCACCTAAGGGGCCCCGCGCTAGAGTAATCTACTTTCGGCTCGGGGGGAGAGACGGGTAAAGAGAGAATAGAAGGGTGGAGGGGGAACAAAGGGGTAGACGGGGAGGGGGGTGTGAGGGGGAATGGAGAAGGGGGAGAGGGGGAGGTGGGTCATTCCCTCATGGTCCCGGGGCAGCGCACCCGCCCCTCCAGTCACCATGCTTCATGCACACAGCCCCGGCTCCACCCCCCTCTCTCCCCAGGGAGATGCGGTGAACAATTCAGGGAGGGCTTGGCCGGGGGTTGGAGCATTGTTTACAAACCTCGGCCTCAGCTCACAACCGTCCACCCGGACCCCGGCATCCGCTCCCGCTGCCGGCCCTCTCCCTCCATTCTCTCCTTCCCTTCCCTCCCTCCCTTCCCTTCTTCCCTCCCTCCCTTCCCTTCTTCCCTCCCTCCCTTCTCTCCTTCCCTCCTTCCCTCCCTCCCTTCTCTCCTCCCCTCCTTCCTCTCTCTCTTTTTCCTTCTCTCCTTCCTCCCTCCCTTCTCTCTCTCCTTCCCTCCCTCCCTTCTTTCTCTACTTCCCTCCCTTCTCTCCTTCCCTCCCCCCCACACACACATAACAGGGCTGCCAACATTGGGTGAGAGTTGGGAGTGAGGAATTGCGAGAGCCCAAGCCCGAGGGAGCGTTACGACTGAGGGGGAGGGAGGGTGTGGGAAGGGAGGTGTTCCCCCCCTCCCCCATTGGTATGGAGCTTTTGCATTTTTCTGCTTGAAATTGTGCAATCTGGTGCACACTGTAGTGAATCTTTTAACTTATACTTGAATGCAATATTTATGCTTTAAATTGGATTAGCTATGAAAAAGGTTAGGCTAAATTACATTTTTAATTACATTCCACAGTAGAGCCAGGCTCTGATCAACAGCAGATGAATGATCTTAGTATATTCATGTATGGAAATCAGATTATAATCAAACACTTGGCCCATGTTGACCAACCTGATCTCACTGCACACCTGGTACTACTCATGACCCTGACTCCAGTTGCATACCTTCTCTCATTCCTGACCCTGAGTCCAGCCTTACACCTGTCCTCCTACTCTACCCTGATCATAGCTGCTTACCTGCTTAAGTTCCCAGTGCTGAACACTCCCATTGTCCCAGCTTTGACTGCACACCTAGTACTATTCCAGACCTTGACTCTGGATGCATACTTGGCCTTGCTCCTAGCCCCTCTGCACTGACAATATATTTGGCTCATGAATAAAGCCCCATATCTGACACCCTGACTTAACTTATTACTTAACCTATTATGTTAAGCACCTATTAAGTCCATAGGTGCTTATCTAATGTGGTAATCTTTTTATAACAAAATTTTGTATAACAAAATTTGCTACATCCATTGGCTTCCTTGTTATCTAACATGCTAATTACTTTGTCAAAGAAATCATCAATTGGTTGAACACAGCTTCCCATCCATAAAATTACACTCACTCAGCTGTATAAGTATTCTGTTACAATTTCCTTCATTTTACTAACAAACTGTCCTGAAGTCATTTTCAACCCCAATATTTTCAGTATTTTGCTGTCTTCCTCTCAGCTGGGACTTTTCCGAAATGCAAAGTCCAATAACTATATATTTAAGCAATATTATTATATTATGTCCCTCATTATTATATTAGTTAATATGTACAAAGGGCAAATTTTTGTTCCAATACTCCCCATTCCCAATTACTTTTACATTGAAGTGATTGAAATCCAAGTGAAGTTTAAATGGCATCAGAAAAATAAAACCTCCAGAATGGATGATATTCATTACGTGGTTGGTTAGAGTCAGTATCAGCACAATCACTGTATTAAACTTTGAATCTTCAGATGGCCTGGGTCAAGCTAAAACTAAAGACAAATAATAACCTCCTCACACATTCCCCTGCAAGAATTTCTATTCAACCTGTCAAAGGAATTTGGTGGAGTTTAGAAATAGTCAGTGAGGTAAACAAACATAATAGTTGAGGGGCAAATGACAATAGTGCTATCTTCCCAATATTTAACAGAAGGAAATAATGGGTTATCGGGGTTGTATGTTGTGACAGACAGCCTGACACCTTGCATGTCATTTTAATATTACACTTATCCCATCCCCCTGGATATTCCGGATTAATAAATTAAGGTTTTGTGAACTAATTACAAATCAGGCTAATTACAAATCAATAATATTAGGCAACTCCGAAACACGAAGCACTGAGCATTGGGATCCAGACATCACGGACAACTGGCCTCAGTTCCCCGCTCACATCTGGCAGTGAACCAGGGGCCGCAGAGAGTTTTTGCAAGTGGGGGGGGGGGGGGGGGGGGGGGGGGGGGTGGGGGGGGGGGGGGGGGGGGGGGGGGGGGGGGGGGGTGGGGGGGGGGGGGGGTGAGCGATCACTGATCACTGGCCTTGGTGGTACCCGGCGAGGGAGTGGGGGGAGGGTGTGGGAGTGGGGTGTCCTCCCTCCCATGGTAGGGACTTTTTTGAAATATGATGTATTAAAATCATGTTTTAGTGCATTGTAGAAGTATGATTACAATGTTTTTTGTTTGAAGTATTTTTAAGGTAACTTTTTAAGGGGTAACTTTTTCCACACAAACGGTGGTGGGTGTATGGAACAAACTGCCAGAGGAGGTAGTTGAGGCAGGGATTATCCCAACATTTAAGAAACAGTTCGACTGATACATAAGATAGGACAGGTTTAAAAAAAAAAAAAATTAGTCAAAATGATTCACTTGACAATATTAATAATGTATGACTGTTGTACATAAAATATTGCTATCATAACATGTGTTTGCTAAGTCACTGTCTACATACTCTAATAAAAATATATATTAAAAAAAAAAGATAGGACAGGTTTGGAGGGATATGGACCAAAAGTAGGTAGTGTAGCTGGGACATACTGGCGGGTGTGGGCAAGTTGCACCGAAGGCTTGTTTTCACACTGTGTCACTCTATGACTACATTATACCTCCACCATGCATGAATGCTTCAAAATCAAGTGGTCGAGTTTTATTGCCAAATGCTCAAGCACAGAAACATGGAAAATAGATGCAGGAATAGGTCATTCGGCCCTTTGAGCCAGCACTGCCATTCAACATGATCATGGCTGTTCATCTAAAATCAGTACCTCTTTCCTGTTTTTTTTCCCCCATATCCCTTGATTTCGCTAACCCAAGAGCTAAATGTAACTCTCTCTTGAAAACATCCAGTGAATTGGCCTCTACTGCCTTCTGTGGCAGAGAATTCCAAAGATTCACAACTCTCTGTGTGAAGAAAATTTGTCCTCATCTCAGTCCTAACTGGCCTACCCTTTATTCTTAAATTGTGACCCATGGCTCTGAACTCCCCCAACATCGGGAACATTTTTCCTACAGTTACAGTAAGTGAAAATCTAGAAGGCAAAAAGGATGCTTTCTCCAACCACCCCCATTTGAAGGTCACGATCTTCCACCATTTCTACCCAGTGCTTGGTACTTACTTCCAGCAGCCACTGGTTGTCCTCCAGGATGCACCGAGCCGCAGCCTGATCCATGCCGGTCACCTGGGCGAATTCGGCACAGAGACTCTCACGGCAGCGGCGCAACGCTTCCGACGCCTCCGACGGCCCGGGACTCTTGCACTGAGGCTGCTCCATGGCCGGAGCTGCAGTGAGCGACTCACCAGCCCGGCAATCACTCGCCAGCCCAGCAAACACTCACCAGCCCCGGCTCTCCGTCCCCTGCCCCCACCGCTGCTTCTGATTCCATCCCTCCCTCAGCCCGGCTCTCCAACACCCGCAGCCCATGCAGCGGATATGAGTTTTGAAATTTTCATTGATCACAGAATATCTCACGACAGAGCGTGAGAAATTTGTGATCAGTGTGAGAGCGTGAGAATTTGGCCAAATGCGTGATTCTCACACTCAATGCGTGAGAGTTGGCAGCCCTGCACATAACGTGCAGACAACTAACACACACACATCACGCACAGACAACAAACACATACACAACTAATACACACATACACTCACACAACTAAGTTAGGAAGGGGTAGAACCCAAAGGGTAGGATGGGGTTGAAGCCCAAAATCTAATGACTGGACTGGTTTTTCCCCAATGGTTATTGGTTTTCCAGGATCTAGTTAATTAAATTACTTTTTTTTTCATTTCACAGTCACTAAAACAAGTGGTATTGTAACTGTGTACTTTTCAGAGGTGATCTACACATTTTGTTTGTTACTTGTAGGCTTACATGTATGCAATTTTATATTAAAATGTAGCTTAGATCTGTTTGGTCCATTAACTCGCATGCACTTTTTAAGTGCACCTTTTGATTACTTTCCATTCTACCATAGAGATATAAAGTCTATAATAGACTTTATTTATATTTCAATGATTCTACAGACCTTGGCTGGGAACCTGGGGCTCACCAAAACTGTTCCCAATTGGGCCCCACATCTCATAAAGGCTCTGTCTCACCAGCATGCAACTGCATGCGACTAGCCCGACAAAATTGGAAGTGGGGGTCGCATGGAGGTCGGGCGATCCCCGAACGAGTTGGCGCAAAGTTCGTGCGAAGTTCGAGGGAAGGTTGCGCGTGACGTCATTTTTCTCATGTAAACGGGGCTGCAGGCTGCTTGCTATTCCATGATCATCATGGAAGAGACACAGAAACAGATACCGATTGCATTGCTGCAACAGCAAGAGAGGCTTCTGTTAGCAGCAGCCCTCATGCTGGCAGGTCAGCTGGGCAGGGGTTCAACAAGGAGTTCAACAAGGAAGGCTATTAAGAAACCCAGGAAGAGGTCTTTGTGGGTGAGGTCTTTGTTCCGGATGAGACCCACTTTGGGCCAGTATGAGAACATGGTGACTGATCTGCAGCAGAAAGATGAGGCTGCCTTTAGAAATTTCACCAGGTTACCCCCTGACCTGTTTCAGGAGCTAAAGACACGAGTCGGACCTCTTTTGCAGAAAAGAGACACC
This sequence comes from Okamejei kenojei, assembly GCA_035221665.1. Lineage (NCBI taxonomy): Eukaryota > Metazoa > Chordata > Chondrichthyes > Rajiformes > Rajidae > Okamejei > Okamejei kenojei. The sequence goes on from CM069135.1 coordinate 88,129,673, forward strand.
GTCATGCGGAAGTCACTGGAACCAGGCCTGCGCCTAGCCATCACCCTCCGCTACCTTGTGTCAGGGGATTCCTACAAGAGCCTCTCGTACAACTTCCGTGTGGCTCACAACACCATCAGCAAGGTTGTCCGAGAGACCTGTGATGCCATCAACAATGCATATGATGAAATGATTGACTGCCCTAGTACACCTGACGAGTGGAGGATAGTGGCGCACGGCTTTCAAACCAGATGGAACTTCCTGCACACATGAGGGGCAGTTGACGGGGAGCATGTGGCCATCCGGTGTCCACCCAGGGGAGGTTCTATGTACTTTAACTACAAGAAGTTCCATTCCATCGTGCTGTTAGCTGTGGTCGATGCAAACTACAAATTCCTGTTTGTGAATGTGGGCACACCTGGCAGTGCCGCAGATGGAGGGATCTGGAGAGAGACCTCCCTTGGGCAAGCACTGGAAGAAGGGAGAGCAGGCCTTCCTGATCCAGTACCTCTACCGGGAGAAGGGAGAAGACAATCCTGACATCCCCTACGTATTGGTTGGTGATGATGCCTTCGCACTCAGGCCATGGATGATGAAGCCATACCCTCACAGGCAGATGTCTAGGGAGCAAAGGATCTTTAATTACAGGCTGTCCAGGGCTAGGAGGGTCGTGGAAAGCGCTTTTGGTATCCTTGCTAGCAGATTCAGATTCCTGCTGGCTACAATGGAGCAGGAACCCAAGAATGTGCAGACCATTGTCTACGCGGCATGCGTCCTCCACAACCTGATCCGCACCAGAGGTGCAGCAGCAGCCATGGTGGAGAGTAACACGATGGTCAAACAGTCAGGAGACGTCACACCAGGTTCTTGGAGAGATGCAAGACAGGCCGCACCGATGGTAGCACTAGGTGCATTGCAATGAAACACCAGCAACAAAAGAGCAAAGGTGCAGAGGGACCATCTCTGTGCTTACTACAACTCCGAGCGAGGTAGTGTACCCTGGCAGAACAATATGTGGCGGGGATCAAAAGCAAACATCCCACACCACAGAGGACCACCACTGCAGGAACTGATCTAATAAAAGGAGGATCTATGTACGTTAATGGAAGGTTTTTGTATGTGAAATGAGTAATGAGTAATACTGTGATAATAATAATATCTCACACATCGCACATTGTACTTTCTTTGAAAGTCATAATTTTAAAAGCGGATAAATGCATTCGTCTGCTTTACATGACGTCTCATGACACTCTTTGCAATTCAATGCAGTTCAATGCCTGTGTGTGTTTCATTTATCTAATAAAGTGTGGATTTTATATGTGAGATGCATTCCATTATTGGACGTGGTTTCCATATGAGAGATCAACTCCATGATTAACAACTGCTTTTCCCACTACACGAAAAGGTTACACTGAAGTTTAATAATCAAGTTGTGTGTGAGGTTATCTCCGATAAAGACAAAGACCCATGACTTTATAAGAATCAATTCCTTTATTTAGTGCAAACAAACAATAAAACAGTGAAATAAACTGAAATGTGCAACACACAAGCAAACAGAATAGTGAATGTTGGAGAGAGCATCACTCATTACGGCCCATTTGCACTGGGCAATCCTCCATCAGATAGTCAGAGAGAGCGGGGGAAGGAGCTGAGGAAGGACCTGAGTAAGGAGATGGGGAATTGGTGAGGGTGTTGAGGTAGAAGATAGGGCAGGAGATGGGACAGGAACTGAAGCAGGAGCAGGGTCAGGAACAGCAGCATGGTCAGAAGCAGTGGCTGGACCCTCCTGGGTCTGTATGTTCTGTATAATAACCTGCTTCACCTTATCCTGCTTGGCTTTCTTCTTGATGATCCTGGGGTTCCTTGTTCTCCTCATGTTCTCTGGAATTCGATGCAGCTGGGAAGAATTCCGTTGTAAGAAACGCGGTAAGTGGTGGTTCTTTTCAAAACGCGCACGCTTTTTATGTGTCGCGGTAAAGGCTGGCAGACGAAAAAAAATGCGCGTCGCATGGCGTCGGGCAGTGACGTCATCGCACAACGCCATGCGGAAGACGCACAACGTCAAGACATTACTCGCGTCCTCGATGCGGCTGCGGACGACAGGATTTTGCCGCACGGGATTTTTGAACTGTGTCGGTTTTTCGGAGCTCCGCGCGATGTCGGGACCAGCTCCGCACAACTCCACGCGGCTCCGGCGATCGAAGTGGGACCGGCCCCGCGACGCCGGACGGCTCAAGTGACCACGTGCTCATAGCATGGAGTTTCATAGTGCTGGGACAGGCCCTTAAGGCCGGCCCTGTCTATGACATTCTGACTCAATTCCTGACATTTGCCTTGCAGTCAGCAGAAGCGGTTAGAGATAACAGGAGATGAGTCACTCACTGCAGGGGTGAATCACTGCAGAGGCTACATGAATATCTAGGATTTAACATTTTGAAAGGCTGAGTAACAATGATTAAATTAAACAATTTGCAACTCAGTTTATTTCAGAAAGATTTGACCGGACAATCCCATTGGTATAATTAATCTTTTGCAATCTCCAAAAATTAAATGTGTTCATTTTCTAACAAAAGTTCGAAGATTTTGCATCATTCTCAACTCAAATCAAACAGCCTGGAGTGCTGGATGATGCAGGAACCAATTGGTGACCTCCATGCTGTGGTACTGGGTGGTCACTTTGAACCAGGCTCAGAAACCTTCATTGGGAGCACATTTGCACGACATGATCCATCTGTTGGAAATATCCCTCTGTGTTTCTTCATTGGGAATACGGACTGCTCCTGCACACTCTTATTTCTCGCCCTTATTTGCCAGCTGGTTATGTCATGGCAGTCCGTTCTGTCATCCGGCAGTGAGGAAGGTCTCCAATGGAGGTCTCTCTGTGGAGAAGTCCTCCCTTTAATACATCGGGGTGGCAGAGTGTTGCACAGAGCAGTGCTGTGCAACTGAAGTTTTAAGTTGGTTTATTGATCTCAGCCCACTTTTCATTCCTGTGGCCTGGAATTATCTGTGTTTCATCCGGATAGCGAATGGGAGAGGTGAGAAGGGTGGGGGACTTGGTTGTATAACCTTGTTGCTGGTGTACTCCTGGACCTGGCCATGGTGAGCATTGGCGGGTGCAGGTAGTGGTCCATGGAGGGGACTACCTGAGCTGACTGCCCTCCCCTCAGCTAAGCTCATGCTTTGATGTCCACAGAGGGAGCTAACAATGTCCACTGGCTCTCTGGAGGCCTTCGGGACCTGTGGATACCATAGGCACTGGAGTGCATCCTGGCCAAAAAATGGTGATATTTTATTTCAATGTATATTTGTAAATAATGAATTGCGAATTATGTAAATCATACTGTTGCCAGGAATTTTGAGAAAGATAAGGATGATGAGTAGGTTATGATACGGTTAACCCGAGAGACATTCTGGGGAAACATGATGGGAGAAATGGTCAAGAATGTAGTCAGAATAGCAAAGCTGAAACATTCTGCTGAAAAGCAGACTTTCTTATCAGTGGGGAGGAGGGTAGCCCTTCATAGTTCTGTCTATTGATAAAAATACATCTATTGATGCTCCTGAACACATCATCAGTGATGTAACCTAGGGTCATTGGGTGTTTCGGGTATTTCAACATCAGACACCCTCACCCAGGCGACCTGGCCGTGGTTGATCAGACCACGACTTGTGTTCAGGTTGCATTCGCTCCTCCCCATGGACCTGTCTCTACTGATCCAGAGCCATCTCGAGGCCTTCTCTGCTGCCTCTGTGGTGTTCTTAATGGCTCTTCTCCTCGCCACTCTGTTGATGCCCAGTGCACTCAAGGCTTTGCAGAGCGATTGCCCTGCAAAACCATCTGCAGCCAACCTCAATGGGCATACACCTTGCCTTCCAGCCCTGCTTACGGCAGCCTATGACCAGCTCTTCATACTTGGTTGACATCCTCGTTAAACTGATGCCAGACTGCCGTCTTGCAGGCCTGTGGCCATTTGACTCGAACCTTCTCCGGAGATCTGTTCCGAGGGACTAGTTGCGCCACTTGGAGGCTTCAGGCTCTATGGGCCCGACTCCTCCTGCGTCTCACCAGGTAAAATACCTGTGCGACTAGGTTCTTATCTGTTGCAATCTTGAGATTACAGCTGCTCTTTGTCACTGTATTTAGCAGGCTAGTCTTCCAAAGGTTAACAAACAACCTCTTTAACAAGGGGACCCCATCTAGCGAGTAGAATCTCGATATTTATGGTATGAACACGTTAGATATATGGGAGGGAGAGTTTCAAAACAACAGGAAACGTAAGATTAAAGTTAACTGGAGGGAAAGACAAGGATGGACGGTTACAGAGACGTTGATTAATGGTTTATTTCAACTCCACAACTAACTGTTGTGTCATGAGGATATGAAAATGTTGCGGTTACTATGGCTTATTGAAGCAGTTTGGGCTTGCTCACACTGTTTTGAATGTACATCACTAAGGCCTTTAATAAACCGACTTGTTCGATAGACCCACCACTGATCTATGAGCTGTTTTATTTTGTGTCTGTGCCTATCTGAGTAAAGTCATATATAGGGTATGGGTAGAGTACACAATTCCTCCCAACAGTATCAGATTATGTGTCCCAGATAGAACAATGAAATTCTTCCTTGTAGCAACACAATAGAATGTGTAAACATAGTTCACTTTAAACAATATAATAAACGAGAATCAAAGTTCAGTGTGTGTATTTATACACATACAAATACACATCTATACATAACTAAGACTCTGATCTTGTGCTCTTCCATTATGCGCTTTTTTCTATTTGCGCAAAAACGGTACGCGATAGCACTACGATTGTGCGGCAGGTTACTCACCATACTCCTGTGCCGTGAGTGCAACAAGTTTTGTTCTGATCGGTGGTACATTGTAAAATTTATCGAGGTTTAAAAACCCTCAAAACTGCACGTGCGCAGATTCCTTCAGTCAGCGCCACGCAGATTGGTCTCTTCTCCTGTCAGTCAATGCCACGGCCGGGATGGCGACACCCCTTCCTGAGCTGCCGCGGTCCCTCCCGCCTCACTCACCAACTCCTCTCTCCCCTCCTCACAGTAACTTATCTATCGTCTCCCCCACCACCGGCAGCGGACGGGGGCATGGGGAGGGGGGAGTGGTTTCAGTGGAGGCCCAGTGGACGCACTCCCTCATCACAGCAATGGCGGTCCCGTCTAGACCCTCTCGGAGGAGGGATGCCCACTTTGACGAACACCGACTCCATTCCCCCTCCCCCCCCCCCGCAGCTTGGCGGTGGCAGCAGGTAGTGGGCCGGGCCAGGCGGTGCGGTCGGACAGGACGGGGACATGGCGAGTGGCAGCTGAGCCGGAGTGGGCGGAGGGAGGAAGGGAGAGTTGGGTTGCAGGGTGGCCGAGCAGTTGGCGTGGAGTTTGAGTAACACATGCACGCACGCACCCACCCACACACACACCCACACACACACACCCACACACACACACCCACACGCACCCACCCACACACACACCCACACACCCACCCACACACACACACACACACACCATGATCTCAAAAATCGCCTCATCTGAAAATGTGATTCATTATTTCCTGAGTTTTTTTACTAAAATTGCTCCCTAATCTGGGATATTTTTTAAATCTAACGTGCTGAAGCGAGCTGGATGACGTCACAATGCCTCTGCTCCTCGCGGCAAGCTGCGCGGAATTTTCAATGCACACCCCCCCAATTTTCCACAAGCTGCAAGTTACGTGGCCCAGCCGCCCTCACCCCCCCCCACCCCCGGCTATGATTTAAAGCCGCTAAACGCGTGCTCAAGTCGTGCAGCGCACTCCGCCAGGCTCGAAGTTCTACAACATGATGGCGGCGGTCGTTATCGCAGCGCGGTCGCGGACAGTGGGGAGGCTTCTGCTCTACGACCTGCGTAGGTTCTGCCTCTACCCCCTCCCCCTCCCTCTCTACCCCCTCCCTCTCTACCCCCTCCCTGGGGCAGAGAAAGAGAGAAGAGGGGGGGGAGAGATTGAAGAAGGGTGGAGGGGGGGAGGGAAGAGGGGAGAGAGGAGAAGGGAGAGAGGAGGGGAGAGAGGAGTGGGGAGAGAGGAGGGGGCCCTCCCTCTCTGCCCCCCTCCCTCTCTGCCTGCCCCTCCCTCTCTGCCCCCCTTCCTCTCTGCCCCCCTTCCTCTCTGCTCCTCCCTCCCTCTATTCCCCTCCCTCCCTCTCTGTCCCCCCAATCCCTCTCTGCCCCCCCCCTCCCCCCCGTCTCTCTCTAGGAGTGGTGAATATTGGGACCAATGGGTGAGTGGTGGAGTATTGCGTTCGGGAACCAGCCCTCCCCTGTGACGCCGCGACCCCCCACCTCTCAAACTCTACCCCCTCCCTCTCCCTCTCTACCCCCCTCCCCTCCCTCTCCAACCCCCCCCCCCCAATTCTCTAGCCGTGCCTGCGCAGTTGTGGGCTATGCGTGAGTGGATAGGGCGGAGGATGGGATAAAAGGAGCAAATGAAAAAGATTAATATAATATCAAGGGGTGCTTTGTGTGTGTGTGACGCCGAAGTCCGCCGCCCCCCCCCCCCCCCCCTCAACCACGCGTTGAGGGGACGGGACCCAACGGGTTCCCCATGGTGTAGTGTATATGTGTATATATATATATATATATGACTGTGACTAGCGGGGTGTGCCTCAGGGTTCGGTGCTGGGACCGGTACTGCTTGTCATCTACATCAATGATTTTGATGAGAACATACAGGGCAAGATTTAGAAGTTTGCTGATAAGACAAAAGTGGGATGTTTTGCAGAGAGTGGTGAAAGATTGCAGCAGGATCTTCATCGATTGGGCAGGTGGGCTGAGGAATGGTTGATGGAATTTGATACAGAGAAGTGTGAGGTGTTGTATTTTGGGACGTCGAACAAAGGCAGGTGAATGGTAGGCCATTCAAAGGCAGGTGAATGGTAGGCAAACACAGTGAATGGTAGGCCTCTGGGGAGTGTTGTAGAGCAGAGGGTGCTAGGAGTGCAGGTGCACGGTTCCTTGCAGGTCGAGTCGCAGGTCGATAATGTGGTCAAAAAGGCTTTTGGCTCATTGGCGTTCATCAGTCAGAGTGTTGAGTACAGAATTGGGAGGTCATGTTGCAATTGTATAAGACATTGGTGAGCGCATTTAGAATATTGTGTTCAGTTCTGGGCACCATGTTATAGGAAAGGTATTGTCAAGCTTGAAAGAGTTCAGAGAAGATTTACGAGGATGTTGCCAGGAGTAGAGGGTCTGAGCTATAAGGAGAGGTTGAGTAGGCTGGGTCTCTATTCCTTGGAACACAGGAGGACAAGGGGTGATCTTATAGAGGTGTATAAAACCTGCCAGAGGAAGTACAGTAGCTGAGGCTGGGAATATCCCAACATTTAAGAAACAGTTAAACAGGTACATGGATAGGACAAGTTTGGAGGGATATGGACCAAGCGCAGGCAGATGGGACTAGTGTAGCTGGGACATGTTGGCTGGTGAGGGCGTTGGGCCAAAGGGCCTGTTTCCACCCTCTATCACTCTATGACTCTACCTATGACTCTTTTTACATACATGTATACACACACACACACACACACACACACACACACACACACACACACACACACACATATTTACATATAAAAAAACAAATAAACAATAATAGTGCAATAATAACAATAATAGTCTGTGTGACTCACAGCTTATTTGAGGTTGTAGTGTTTAATAGCCTAATGGCTATAGGGAAGATGCTATTCCTGAACCTGGGCGTTACAGTTTTCAGGCCACTATACCTTCTTCCCGATGGCAGGGGTGAAATGAGTGTGTGACCAGGATGGTGTGGGTCTCTGTTGATGTTCCTGCCTTATTGAGGCAGCGACTCCAGTTAATCCCTTCAATCATGTGGAGGTCAGAACCCGTAATGGATTAGGCAGTGATCACAACATTTTGCAGTCTTCTTCATTCCTAGTCATTCAAGTTGCCGAACCAGGCCGTGATGCAACCAGTCAATATGCTCTCTACGGTACACCTGTAGTCAATATGTAAGAAAATATTTTTTTCAAATAACCAGCTTCTTCCATTTTGACCTTTGTTTGGTGGTTTAGACCACTCTCAACTCAATGAGTTGATAGCCGACCATCCTGGTAATTAATTTGTAACCTTGTGTATTTTTCTCTCATGTTCTCTTTTCGTTCTTAATTTCCTGCATTTTGATGTTGGCCTTCTCATGATGTGTTCAAACGATTGTACCTTTCCTCATCTTATCACTTTGACATGTTATGTTAGTACCCACCACCGGACTCAGGAACAGCTTCTTCCCCTTTATTGTCAGGCTTCTGAACAGCCCTTTCACAGGCTCAGGTATTATACAGTTCACCTCTTCCCACCCCACCCCCCTCCCCGTGCCCCCCTCCCCCCCGTGCCCACCTCCCCCCCGCGCCCACCTCCCCCCCCCCCCCCGCCCACCTCCCCCTCCCGCCCACCTCATTGCAGACATTGGACGTCTCTGGAACTGGTACACGACAATGTTGAAGACTATATTCTGCACCTTGTATCTTTCACTTTGCTCTACCTTTTGTGCTTGAGTTTGACTTCATTGTATTTATATACAGTACCATCTGATATAATTGGATAGCATACTAAACAAAGCCTTTTCACTGTATCTTGATCCACGTGATAATAATAAACCTAAGCCTATGTCTGTAATGTTTTAGCACTTCTTCCCCATGGCAAATTACAATTTTTATTCCCAATACATTCGAAACGAGTGACTTGAAAGCTACTAACAACCATAAAACACTTTCATTTAATGTTTCCCATTTGGTTTAATTGAAAATTATTCAGTCAATTCTTTCCATGCATGCTAAATTTTTAGAAATGTGAAAATGTGATCATTTACAACGAGTTTAAGTAAATGACAGTCACACATACCTGTAATTCTAATAAGCCTGGGCAATTTTCCTGAAGTGCTTCTGCCTGTCAGACAGTAATATTCTGAAATCAGAAAGCAGCATTGGCTGGGTTAAGACAGAAGGGAATGATTCCACTGTCCCAGGGAAAATGGCTCTGGGATTGCTGCATATGCAAATGTACTCATAGAATTGAAGTAGGGAAGCTGACCTTGGTGGATTCTGCAAGGTCAGCTAATTTTAATAAATTACACATGCTCATTGCACAGCTTGGGACTTGTACAGGGGTGTAATGAATTGGGGCCTGCCTAATCGGGATTATACATTTCTTAAAGGACTGATGTTTGCAATGAAAGATATTTAAAGATAAGTCATTGCATTTGAGCAATATATATATTGGAGCATCTTTGCAAGCTATGAAATAATTATGGACATTTTCGGCCTTGGTGGAGAAAGAGTGGAGGAGTTAACAGGCAAGGTCAAAAGGACAAAAAGGCATTGTGGTGATTTTTAAAGTTTAAAACACGCTGTCTCCAACTACACCACATCCCCTCCACCCACCCTCGACTCATAAATATAGGCATTCCAAATAGTGGGTACGAGTAGAAATGTTGTGAATAGAGTATGTCATTTATTATTGCATTTTCAAGAAAGATTTGTGTGTCCCATTTTACAGTATGCTCGCTCACTCCACCAAACGTACAAATTTCATATCATACCGTCACAACGCATTTTTGTCCTTTTGACTTTGTCTGTTAGCTCCTGCGCTGTTGCAACACAGAATTAGTCTATTTAACCCATCATGGTTTACCTGTGAGATGGGGGTAGGTAGAGTAATAGTTATATTGGTGGATTTTTAACCTAGTGGCCTGGTCTAAAATTTAGAGATCTGAGTTCAAATCCCACCAATGCAATTGAAGTAAAATGCTAGTATCATTAGCGGTGACTATTAGTGGCTCGATGGCAGTAAAAATCCGTTTGCCTCACTAGGTTAATTATGGGAGGATGGGCCTGTAATTGCACATCCAAATTGGGTCACTGTGGATCAGTGCACAGAGAGGCAATGCAATTTTTTAGTGGTTGAAGCTTCCAGCAGCGGCATTTTCTTATGCCATGCTTTTTTTCAGTTACCGGCCAGACTCTATAAATGTCATCAGTAATTATGAACGTATGTTGCATGTGTTCAAGAAAAGGGTGGGTGGAGAAGAGAAGGCTGGAGGTCATTGTGGGGGCAGGGGGATGTCGGTGGGGATGGAATTGGTGCCTAGTTGGGGGAAGGGCCGGTGAAGTTGGGGTAAACAGAACTTCATTTTGAAATGTGATCTACTTGGGATGGGGTGACTGGGGTCAGGGATTTGGGACAACAGGGAATTTGTGGGATTGGGAAGTTTTGGATGTTAATTGGTGGTGGAAAATCTCAGACTACTGTGAGGTCAAGAGTTGGGGTGTTCGTAGGTGTTGCAGCTAAACAGTGGAGTAACAGGCAAAAGACAGAATCTTAAAGCTGGAAATTACATTATAGTGGTCCTGCCATATCCATCCATGAATGATGGCAGATTATTGAAGAATTATTGGTGGAGTGGCACAATAATTAGCTCCATTCTCAACGATGAAGGTGACCAGCAGACGAGTGCTTAAGGTTGAAAACATTTGTTTGTAAAGGTTTAAATGGATAATCTACGTCATTCACTTGCTAACGTTCCCACAAAGAAATAGGTGAGTGGACTGGGGGTGGATCTGTGGAATTCTTTGCCACAGAAGGCTGTGGAGCCCAAGTCAGTTGATATTTTTAAGGTAGAGATTGATAGATTCTTGTTTAGTACATGTGTCATAGGTTATGGAGATAAGGCAGGAGAATGGGGTTAGGAGGGAGAGATTGATCAGTCATTATTGAATGGCGAAGCAGGCTTGATGGACCGAATGGCCTAATTCTACTCCTATTCCTTATGACCTAATGATCTTATGGCTGTACAGAATACTGTGGGCTCCGATGATGTTCTCAAGTGGTACTAAAGTAAATATGATTCAAAACTGGCTATGCCTCTAAAACATTATTCCACTACGGCTGCTAGGCTGGGAATCTATCTAACAAAATGGAGAATTGTTTAAATATGTCCTGTCTACAAAAAAAAAACCTGGGGCAGATCAAATCCAACCAATTACTACATATTTAGCCTAAAAATAATCCACAGTAATGCAAGAGGTTTTCATTACTGCATTTAAAAAATGAATTCATGGGATTTAGGATGTTACTGCCAAAACCAGCATTTATTGTCTGCCTCCAATCTACCTGCACCACCAAGGCTGTTAAATATCAAGCATGTTGATGGCTCTGGAGTTTCAGGTTGGGTAAGGTCAGGTCAATAGATTTTTTTTCCTGGAGGTCTTCAAATGGTTTTTGGACTAGTCTATTAGTTTGTGTCACCATTATGGATAGTTTGTGATATTTGATTCAATTAGTTGGATTTAAATGTATTGTTGTTCACACTCCTGAAACTTACTAATGTATAGCAGTGTGGAAATGCTTCCCCATTGGGGAAACAGGCCCTTCGGCCCACTGAGTCCGCGCCGACCATCGATCCCCGCACATTACACACTAACACTTTCCTACACACACCAGAGACAATTTTTAATTTTACCAAGCCAATTAACCAACAAATCTATACTTCTTTGGAGTGTGGGAGGAAACTGGAGCACACGGAGAAAATCCATGCAGCCACAGGAAGAACGTTCAAAACTCTGTACAGACAGCACCCGTAGTCATGGTTGAACCTGGGTCTCTGCCCCTGTAAGGCAGCAACTCTACTGCTGTGTCACCATGCAACCCCATATGGTGTTTATGAAGGCAATTCAGCACTTCCTTCTGAGGAAAGGAACAATAAAAGGCGGCTTAGCCATTGGAGCCTACATATTTCGAATGGATTTAAATAATGCCATTTCTGACAAGGAATGGGTAAGGATTTGTTCAACTATATTCTGTTATCTGAAGATGTGAAGATAGAGGCAGGAACGGTTTGATGGGAAAGGCTGAAGGTTTATGACGCAAAAAATAAATGGATAGGCAGGAGGCAATGGATGATGCCTTTGCATCAGAAATATGACGATGAACTTTGGTTGCAAAGGCTAGACCAGTTAGGATTTGGAAAATACTACCTCTATTACAGCAGGTTTGCGCCCTTAATCGGAATTGGGAGAACTTTTATGACAATAGACAATAGACTTATAGACGATAGGTGCAGGAGTAGGCCATTCTGCCCTTCGAGCTAGCACCGCCATTTACTGTGATCATGGCTGATCATCCAAAATCAGTACCCCCGTTCCTGCCTTCTCCCCACATCCCTTAATGCTGCTATCTTTAAGAGCTCTAACTAGTTCTCTCTTAAAAGCATCCAGAGAATTGGCCGCCACTGCCTTCTGAGGCAGAGAATTCCACAGATTTACAACCCTCTGGGTGAAAACGTTTTTCCTCATCTCCGTTCTAAATGGCCTACCCCTTATTCTTAAACTGTGGTCTCTGGTTCTGGACTCCCCCAACATCGGGAACATGTTTCCTGCCTCAAGTGTGTCTAATCCCTTAATAATCTAAAATGTTCAATAAGATATCCTCTCATCCTTCTAAATTCCAGAGTATACAAACCCAGTTGCTCCATTCTATCAACATATGACAGTCCCGCCATCCTGGGAATTTTGGATATCTGCTTCGTAATGGAGCATAATAACAAAAACTGAATTAGGGATCTTTGAAGTGAGGCTAGTTCCAAGGTGCTTCTATTCTTCCCCTCGTGTTCCTATTTTCTTATGTAACTCGGCTTTGCTAATACACATTAAATAATTCTGAGGAGAGATTGAGAACTCCAGAGTTTAGAAGCATGAGAAGAGATCTCATAAAAATATACAAAATTCTTAAAGAATTTGATTATTGTATGCAGGTAAAATGTTTCCCCTTGTTCAGAAGTTCAGGGTGCAGGGCACAGTTTCAGATCAGGCAGTGAGCTCTTTACGACTAAGATAAGGAGATTTTTTTTACTCAGAAGGTTGTAACTTATATAATTTTCTGCCATGGGATGCTGTGGAGACCCAGTTATGTTCATTACATGGAAACGTAGAAAATAGGTGCAGAAGGCGGCCCTTCGAGCCAGCACCGCCATTCAATATGATCATGACTGATCATCGAAAATCAGTACCCCGAGCCTGCTTTTTCCCCATATCCCTTGACTCCTTTAGCCCTAAGAGCTAAACCTAGCTCTCTCTGGAAAACATCCAGTGAATTGGCCTCCACTGCCTTCTGTGGCAGAGAATTCCACAGATTCACAACTCTCCGGGTGAAAATACTGAATTCGGGATGAATTAGGGAGAAATAAAGGAGTGTGGATTTTAGGACAGTAGTTTAGTTTAGTACATTTTAATATTGTCATGTGAATACAGTGAATACATACAGTGAAAATGTTGTTTTGTGTGCTATCCAGTCAAATCCCATACGTGGATGTAGTCAAGCTAGACATGATTAAAAGAGTGGAACAATTGTAGTGATTCATAGTCAATCCTCTTCTGGGACCAGCACGTAAAGAGTCATCTGGCTCCGGTGTCATCTTGCAACTATTAGGTCTGAAGTCTCTGTAATGTCAAGTTCTGTTCTTGGCTTAAGGAGATATACATACATAATGTTCTCACTTTGTTAACTTTAAGGGAATTATGAGTTTTTGTAGTAGTGTTGGAAAATGACTTAAGATAGTACAGATAGAAGATCGACAAAGATGCTGGAGAAACTCAGTGGGTGAGGTAGCATGTGATGCTGCCTCACCCTGATGAGTTTCTCCAGCATTTTTTTGTCTACCTTCGATTTTCCAGCATCTGCAGTTCCTTCTTAAACAGATAGAGGATCAGTCGTCATGGGTTCCAAGTCCCTGAAAGTGGCAACATAGAGTGGTAAAAAAGGCATATGGTAAGTGTTTTGAATGTTCCACTATGCATCCTTGCTTGGTTACAGATGAGTAGAGCTCATCAAAAAACATAATCGGCCATAAAACGCTGTGCCCTTCCGTCCTTAATTTAAAGATTAAGCACCAGTAGATGGCAGTATGAACTCATTTAAAGTAAGAAGTCTCAAAATGCATGCTTTAGCAAAAGTTTCCTTTTAAAGGTTGGAGGGGTATGAAGACCTTGCTTAAACATTTCAAAATGTTCTGCCATTGAAAATGTTAATTTTTAAATATTAAAAATTGTAGTATTTTATTTCCTATGGTTGGCATTAATGCTGTTTACCAGCAAATCAATTATCATTGTACATAATAAATTACACTTGCGTTTTACAAACAGGGTGACAAACTTGCAAAATAGAGATTGTAGGGTTAATCTCCCTTCTTTCATACTTCAGTCATTAGGTCTGAATTAAACACATCTTATTAAACAAGGAGCATGTCCAGAGATGATATTGTAATGGCAAATTACTCTGACCTATTATGAGTTTATTTTTAATTCACAGACATTAATATGTTATTATGAACCATTAGTTTATCACTTTAATGTGCTGAACGTGATCTGAAAGAGGAACTTGCTGTAATACGTGCAATGGCTATTCTTTGCTGTATTACTGTGCAGCTGCTTTGCATTATTGAAGAAGCCATTACAATGCAAAGTTGTAGTGTAGATCACTGGGTTACATGGATTATCCCACCAGTGAGTAATGACTTGGTAACTGCTTGATGCTAATGACACAAATGCCTTATTAAAGTCCTTTAAACAAGTTTTTTTTTTTACTTCAATTATTTTGTGATTGGCCATTCTCACGCCAGCAATTCTGTACAAAAATATAGTGGTGGTTAAATGCTGAAAAATCTCCAGCATGTAGGTAATGACATTCTATCAATTACAACCTGGTTCTAGTGGGAAGGGAATCAAGTGGGTGGTGCAAAATTCCAAGTATAACCTTTGCAATAGAAAGGGTTAGATTTAGCAATATGCAATATTGTGAATAATTGTGATATGCAATTCTAATAGAAACATAGAATACAGGTGCAGAGTAGGCTATTCGGCCGTTCGGGTCAGCACCACCATTCAATATGATCATGGCTGATTATACAAAATAAGTACACCCGTTCCTGCTTTCTCCCCATATCCCTTGATTCTGTTAACCCGAAGAGCTATATCTAACTCTTGAATACATCATGAATATTTAGAATCATCCTAGTAAAAGCTTTCTAAATCAGCCTGATTGTTATGTTGTTCTCATTTTTATAATTCATGCTTTTTTAAATATTTGGAACTGGAATTCAATTCAATTCTTGTTCTGTTTGACTGGACAGCTCAATAACTGTTATTTGTTTTTCCCCATATCTCTTGATGCCCTAACAAAATTGTTCAAGCTTACTCCTGAAAATGCAAACTGACACTGCATACATAACTCTCTAGAGAAACAGATCTACAGTCAATCAGAAATGTCTCCAGATTGTGTTCTTAATGGTGTAACTTTAAGAAAAATACCTCCTTATTTCCTCACCAGAGGAAATAGCACACTATGATTTAAGCCACAATTTTGAGTAAACAGTCCAGAATAAATAGTATAACAGAGAGAATTGAAGCTAAAAAGATTGATTGAGAAAAAAAGGGAAGGGAAAACAAAACAGGCTACGAGTATATAATGTATAGCAACCATAGACAGGATGGAAATTGCTGCAGAAGAGCATAAAGTTGGAAAAATGTTGATGTAATTGATTAATCATAAAAATGATAGAATGTAGTTATTAGCACAGAGGCAAGGCCGTGAAACATTGAAATTTAACATTCTAGTGGTTGAATGGAGAGCTGACACTCTCTAAGGTAGTGCAGGTAGATGGGACTAGGGGAAAACAAATGGTCGGCACGGACTGGAAGGGCCGAGAGGGCCTGTTTCCGTGCTGTCATTGTTATATGGTTAAGGTGGTCAGGGATTTATTAATGGCTACATTAGGATGAATAGAGAAAGGCTTTTGCTCTACATGGTGCTTAGCATT
The DNA here is from genome assembly GCA_035221665.1 of Okamejei kenojei. Lineage (NCBI taxonomy): Eukaryota > Metazoa > Chordata > Chondrichthyes > Rajiformes > Rajidae > Okamejei > Okamejei kenojei. The sequence continues at coordinate 88,145,536 of CM069135.1, forward strand.
CCACTAGTGGCATTAATAATGTGAAGAACGGTGTATATATGTTTATCAGCAGTCATTTTATCATCAGTTTTTGAATCGAAGAGCTATACATATGTTTGTTGTGTAACATTTTAGAGTCGTGGAGCCATAGAACTGTTAAACACAGAAACAGGCTCTTCGGCCCACATTGTCATGCTGACCAAGTTGGCATACTGGGCGAGCACCATTTTCCTGAATTTGGCCCTTGGCTCTCTAAACTCTTCTTATCATATATCTGTCCAAATGTCTTTTAAAAGTTGTGATTTTGTCTGCTTGTATAGCTTCCACTAGAAGCTCATTCCAGAAAACCATCTATCCTTTGAGTGAGAAAGTTGTCCCTAAGATTCCTATTAATTCGTTCCCCTCTCCTCTTCATTCTATGCCCTATAGTTATAGGATCCTCTAACCTGGGATAAAGAATGTGACTTTATCCATGCCTCTCATGATCTTGTACATTTTAATAAGGTCACCCCTCAGCAAAGAAACTCCAATCCAAATGCTCTTAGATAATGTTGGTAAGAATTCACTTCAAAACTTTCCCATCACTGACATCAGGCTCACTGGCCTGTATTCCCCAGCTTATCCTTGCTGTCCCTTTTTAATAATAGTATAACATTAGCAACCCTCCAGTTTTCTGGAACTTCTTCTGTGGCTAGAGATGATGCATATATCCCTGATCTCAGGTGACTCAAGGCTCTCTGAAATTTCTTCCCTAGCTTCCCACAGTCTGAAAATACTTAAATTTCGATTCATTTCATCAATATTGCTTAAAAAGAGTGATTATTTGGTTTTTGTTAACTACTTCAAAAACGGAATCAGGTAATATTCCAGGCCTCAATCCACTGTAACATAACATTAAAACCAAACATCACAGCAAGGTGTATCAGTGTAATTTTTAATAGTGCCCTTTCCTTCCATGCCTTCTGAGCTTGATCAGCCAAGTTAGAACATAGAACAGGAGACGTTTGTTGTCGCCTGGTGCTGACTTTGGAATATTCAATTGGCGACTATCTACGTCAACCGGTGACAGATACCGGCGACTGAATTGTCTTCAGTTGTCGCCGACATGGCCGTTGCCTGTTGTAGCTTGTTGCGCCTGTATGGTCGTAGGTTGTCGTAGGTGTGGTCGTAAGTGGATGTCCTAATGGGTCGCCGGTGTCGGTAGCTTGCCGTCGACAAGGTGGTAGGTTGTCGTGGCTTGCCATAGACATTGTCGTAGCGGGGGTCCAGTCACCGCTTTTTCGGCGATCTGCTACGACTGTAACATTTGCTGGCAGTCGCCTAAAAAATCGTCTAAGTGGGACAGGCCCTTTAGGGAAAGTATTTCCCTGTACTTTCAATGCTGGGACAGTCACTTGTTAGAGATCAGGGGAATCAAACAAAATAACAAGAATTAGTGAATACTGCACGTTGATGGACATTAAAGAGAGGAAGAGAGATGGGGTAGGGTACACTGGAAAAATTAGGAAGTACATTATTATTAATGTTATCCATTCAGATCGACAAAATGGACATGTTTTAATTACCTGCTTATTGACAATGCAAATCGAGTATGTTGTGCAACACTAATTTATGATGAGTGGCAAGGATGACAATGTTATTAGTTTTCAATCATCGTCACAGATAATATTATTATTGAGTAAGCAAATTGAAAGGGAATAAGGTTTTCCATCACCATTACGGATTCTCCACATACGTTGGCCAAATGTTAGATTGCTGTACACAGACATTCAGTTTCTCTGGGAAGATTTTGCCGTACATCTGTTGGTTTCTGGAAATAAAGTTAAAAAGGGCTGGATAGGACTTGCATTGTATCAAGAGAATTACATTAGGTTATATGGTCTTTTAAATAATAAGTGTCATTTTTTTCAATCACTAACACTATTTCTCAGTAATGCGATAAGGGTATCAAGTGGCTAAATCCTGTTCAGATTGGTTACTGATTATTGCAATAATCAAAAGTCTCAACTATTTGTGGCAGTCAGTTAAGAAGCAGTGTTTTTGGAATGTGTCTTTTCCAAGTTGTTGTAAGCGATTTACTGCCACATAATTTTCTAAAGTGCTTTCATGCCTGAAAATATGTCTCTGGACTATTTTTTTAAATAGGTAAAATAACGATAGTATAGTGTTCAGGAATGTAATTCAGGTCAGCAATTAATTGCAAAAATATTATACTTATATAAAAGTGATTGTAATGTGATATTATTGTCTCACCACTGCTTTGTTGTAAATTCAGAGGCAAAGATTGGTAGAATTGAAATGATAACATTGAAATCTATATATTAATTATAATTATTTATCTTTGTTCAGAATGATTTGGTGTACTTTGCTATTGTAATTGTTTTACATCAGCACTTATTATAGAAAAAATCTATTTTAACAGGTTAACATTTTATGGTAGCAAAACCTTCATATCAGCATTTGGCTAATTGTAATTAATTTATCAGCCAAATACAAGGAATTTGATTTGCCAACAGTCATACAAAAAAGCAACAAGATACAACCACATAAAGATTAAACGTAGACTTAAAAAGTCACCACAACGGGTGTGTGAGAACCTTCAGGGCACACAGCATAAGTGGAGGCCCACAGCCATCAGTTGAATGTCTGGGCCACACACACGCTCCTTCACCGTGATGTGACCAGAGTTGTGCCGACCACTGTCACTCTCTCTGCAGTCCCTGTCCGCCAGAGTCAGAAAGCTGTCCATACTTGCACTAGACTCCGGGATGTCCTCATGGAGCCATGTCCCTGCAAAACACCGAGATCTCTGCACTCACGGCACTCCCTCCGAGTCCTCATCAGTGCAGGCAGGACCCCCTCTTATTTTTTCGCCGACCTCACATTCCCCACGGTGATGGAAGGCAAATAACATACCTTCTTTCCTCCTTATCTCCCGCGGTTTTGGCGATCGAAACTTCCGCAGTTGGGAAGGTCGAAGCTCCCGCATCGGGGCGATCGAAACTCCTGCGATCGGGGCAGCCAAAGCTCCTGCGGTTGGAGCTCCCGCAGTCGATCCCTAGCAAAGGGACCGCCAGCGCCACGATGTTAAAGCCGCAGTGCAGACAGAGATGTAATGAAAAAGTCGTATCTCCGTCCAGGAAAGAGATAAAAAAGGTATCCCCCAAACTCATCCCCACATAATACAAAAACTGAAAGTACACGAAAAACGTACAAGTAAACACAGACCAAAACAGCAAAAGAAGAAACAGACGAGACAGGCTGTTGGCAAGGCTGCCGTGTATGGCACCACCCGGTGGATAGCACGCTAATTATGGCTTACTGCGCCACATGTGCCAATATCCTCAAACTTTGTTACCAATTTATTACAAATGCAGCATGTATCCTCTGAGAAAGTCTATGCCAACACCACTCCATGCATTTTTTCTTTTTTTTTGCTTAGCTCAGGTTTTCTGTTAATTTCTCCTCTGTTGTTCTAACAGTCTGCCTACTTGATAACATTGAGATTTTAAGCACCCATATAAAACCACTAGTGCATTTTGTTCATTTCTTTCGTTTCCCCTGCACAACCCAATCTGAGCCTCCAACTTATCAGCACATCAGCCTCGTCCATTCTAATTGTTCAGAAATGATTCAGCTGGTATAGATCTCGGCATAAAGATGCATTGCTGATCATGGAGATGAAGGCATAAACAATAGCAGAGGAAATGGGTGATCAGAACATTTAGGGAAAGCCTTGCTGGAGCAGGTGATTGTACTGCTAACAAATTGGTACTTGTTTAGCAGCTGCCAGTTTGTTTGCCATCGAACCAAAAGTGAAAAGGACTCCCCTCAAGTAGATTCTGTGAAGGTGAAGGATTGAGACACCTAATGACCTACTAATGTGAACCTCTCATAATTGGAATCTGCTGTAGCAATTTGGCACAGACTTCAGTTGCTAAATCCTGGTTGTCATTTAGCAGAGGCACATAGAGCAGTACCACACAAGGATGCACCCTTTGGCCCACGACGTCTGTACCAAACATGATGCCAAGACCATCCTTTATCCACCTGCCATCCATAAATAATCCGTATCCCTCCATTCTCTGCATATCCATATGCCTATCCATGCACAGTAATTTCAGGAGTCCTCTCCTCCCATCATCGTAAGAATTAGTAATGGGAGTGGTTGCATACCACCTTTGAGAAAGCAGTCCAAGAATAAAAACTATGAAAGCAACAGGAAGCCACTTTTCTGCTCTTTCCATAGAGTGGTGAGCAAATGTTTACTATCTTTTGGTAGATCATGAAATACTGCTGAAGGCCACCAATTCTACTTACCTCCTCATTTTCCACTTTACATGTTTATTTCAGTATCTATCTATATATTACTAAAACGTTCATCTTGTTTCTTATTGAGTCTGCCTGTCTGTGATTTATGCCCAAAATGGTACATGATAGTGCTATAATTTTTGGACTTCCTTACTTACGATTATCTTGTGGTGTGTTTTTATCGTTTTGTTTAGATTGATGGTATATTTTACAAGTTATTCACATTTCAACTTTACAGAATCCCCCTGAGAAAAAATTCTTCCATCTGCACTGACAGTTCCAGCTATGATGTCACAATGGAATTGTAGCCCTGCCCGCTACAATGTTGCAATCCCAGTACACTGAGTCCTGGCAGTCCAAGCAAGTGCAATTGCATTTTTTGTAAAGTTTAAAATTAAGGAGGGTGAATAAGGGGAATTGCACATTTGGGGTCTATGGGTGAGTGGTGAAATATTGTGTTGGGGGATTAGGTTGCATTGGAGCGGGTGAGTGATGGAACATTGCCTTGGGGAACGGGTTGCGTTGGGGGACCAGGCCTCCCGTGGGGGCTAAGGGTGAGTGGTCAAATATTGCGTTGGAGAAACGGTTTGCGTTGGGGGACCAGGCCTCCCATGTGACAGGGACCAACAGGTCCCACTTGGTGTAGTATATATTACTAAAACTCTCATCTTGTCTGTTTGTATGCATGCACGTGAGATCCCAAAACCCCGCCAAAATGGTACTTGATAGTGCTACAATTTTTGGCCCACCTTACTTACCATTGTCCTGTGATGTAAATCAAACAAGTTTTGTTCAGATTGATGGTATATTTTACGTTATTGACATTTTATACTTTACAAAAATCACTTTTCAAACCACTTTTCCACTTGCCCTGCCCGTCAGCCGCATTCGATGTCACAATTTAGATCCCGAATCTCATTTACATAACAAATCATGATTTTCCAAAAAACTCAGTTTTAATCAAATTTTCAATGAGAATGTAATTTAAATAAAAAACTATTTTCATTGTGGGGGTGGGATGGGGGGAGGTTTAATTAAAAAAAAACCATTGCAATTTTCATTGTGGGGTGGGATAGGGGGGAAGTGAGGAGTGGGGGAGCAGGGGGGTAGAGGGAGAGGAGGGGTAGTGATGGGAGAGGGAGGGGAAAGTGGGGAAGGCAAATAGAGAGCGTGGGGAGGAGGGGGATTAGAGGGAGGGGAGGTAGGGAGTGGAGGGCTGTGGGGGAGGTGAAGAGGGAGAGTGGGGGTGTGTGATGGGGAGGTGAGGAGTGGGGGAGCAGGGAGATAGAGGGAGAGGAGGAGTATAGGGAGAGGAGAGGGGTTATGGAGGGAGTGACTGAGGGTAGGGGGAGGGAGGGGTGAGGGAGGGAGTGGGAGAGGGGAAAAGAAGAGGGAAGGTGAAGAGGAGGGGGAGCGAGTGCTGGGGGGGTGAGGGGAATGGAGGAGGATCCGCAACGGTCGTGAGATCGGTGATCTTTTGCTTGCTTTTGCTGCTGTTGAAGGTGAGACGTTGCGTCGTGCCAGGGTCTTGGGCCTAGCCCACTTTAGCCGTCAGTTCCGCGACAGGCCGTTCACTACAAAACGTTTGGAGCCTCGCGCAGCGTCGTACACAACTACATACCCCTCTGCGCTTCTCAGTGGGACCGGCCCCGCGCGGCCATACGATGCCCGTGCGCCTCAACGCGACCACGAGGTCACGTAATTTGCGTGCCAAGGACACGTAAGTGGGACAGGCCCTTAAGAATCACTGAATCTTCCTATGAGCCTGAGGATCTCACAATGACTTCATCTATGCAAAGCTCATTGTTCCAATAATTGCAACATGAGCAGCTGAAAAAAGCATAAGAAGCAGGAGGAGCAGGCAACTCAACTCCTTGTGCCATTTCAACCATTCAGTAAGATAATGGGTGATCTTTTACTTCAGCACCACTCCTGCTCCAACCCCATATTCGTAGAATTTCCTGTGTGAGAAGGAACTGCAGATGCTGGTGTAAACCGAAGATTAGACACAAAAAGCTGGAGTAACTTTCAGCGGGACAGGCAGTATCTCTGGAGAGAAGGAATGGGTGATGTTTCGGGTCGGGTCTGAAGAAGGGTCTGACCCGAAACCTCCCCCTTTCCTTCTCTCCAGAGATCCTGCCTGTCCCGCTGAGTTATTCCAGTGTTTGTGTCTACCCTAGAATTCCTTCATTTCCAATAATCTGGAGATTTCCTTCCTGGCTATTTTAGCCAAAGATTTTTCCAAATATTCACCCCTCTCTGAGGGAAGGAAACTGAATCTGAATCCTATGTTTTGAGACTGTGACCTCCTGGTTCCAAATACTCTATGATTGTGGAACAGGGGAAGCATCATCCTTGCACCTAACCCATCGAGTCTCATTTGAGTTATATAAGTTTCGATGAGATTGCCTTGTTTAATAAAGGGCCAGTCTACCTACCCCGTCTTTGCCTACCACTGAAGGATTTAATCTAGTGAACATTGGCCAGAAATCCTCTGTTGCAAGTATATCCTTACTCGGACCGATCTGTTCCTAATATTCCAGGTGTAATCTCACCAAGGTTCTCGTATAATTCCATTTTGATGCCAATACTCTTGTACTCAAGTGCTATCGTATTGATAAGGCAACTGAATATAACGAGATGCCTGGTCTACCTCTCCAGACACAGAAGTTCAAATCTAAGGAATTAAATTCAGAGGATTAAATACATCTGTAAATTAAAAAAAATAATAGATTGTTGTAAAAATCAATTAAGTCCATAAGTATCCTTCAAAGAAGAAAATCTTCTGTCTTTATCAGTCTTGCCTTTGTGTGAGTCCAGGCTCACAAATGTGGTTTACTCTTAACTTCTCTCTAAAATGCTTCCAAGCCAACTTGGGTATTAAGTGCTGTCATGGCTAGCGTATGTGTACAAAATGTTGAAATCGTAACGATCAAGGCTTTTCCGAGATCTGTTTAATGTTTTTTTAGAAGGGTTTATTTGGCTGCCCCCTGTGGCTTTTGCATAATTAAATATTTCCTCCTGACGTATTATACCTGAAATAGCAGGTACTATCGTTAACGTTGAAAAAAAATAATTGGATAGATACATGGATAGGATAGGTTTAGTGGATTCTAGGTCAAGCACGGGCAGGTGGGACTGGTATAGATGGGGTGCATGGACTAGGTAGGCGGAAGGGCCTGTTTCCACACTGTATGACTCCATGACTCTAAATGCATTTGCAATTTGTTTTCACAGTCTTCTATTTTGCTACTTCATGGTACTGATGAAGGGTGAATTATATAATGCTGTAAGTCCACTAGTTTTATTCTTAACTTTAGCAAATGCCAGAAGATTGGTTCAGGATAGAACCACACAGACAATATTGAATGACCTTGCTGTGATAAAAAAAGTGAAAACTAATACATGGCCAAAGCCATGATTAAATACTTCACAGTATTCAAAATAGGCAACTGAAACTGCATACATTATCTAAAGAACTCTTGCACAACACTGTCTGTGAGACAAACCTTGTGAGTGTACAAATACCATGCTCTTTAAAAAACTTTAAATTGTTCTGCTATAATTTAATCGTTGCCATTTTTTAAATGTTAACATAGAACAACAGAACACAGAACAACAGTACGGCACAGGAACATCCCCTTTGGCCCACAATGTCTGTGCCGAACATGAAGCCAAACCCAACTCTTGTGCCTGCACGTAATCTATATCCCTCCATTCCCTGCATATACATGTGTCTGTCCAAAAGTCTCGTGAACCTGTCTGTGCCTCTCTCATATCTGTCTCCACCACCACCCCGACAGCTTGTTCCAGGCTCTCACCACCCTTTGTGTGTAAACAAAACCCCTTGCCCCACACATCGCCTTTAAACATTGCTCCTCTCTCCTTAAAGCTATGCCTCCTGGTATTTGATTTCTATCCTGATTTAAAAAAAGGTTATGACTGTCCATCCCATCAATGCTTCAAACATCAATGGACAGTGTAGTCATATTTAAGGAAGATGAGAAACCAAATAAAGAAGGTGACTGTCAGCACTGGAAATGATGTATCAATTGTAATCATACCCTTGTGTACAGTGGCAGATATGGAACCAAACTCTGCTCAGTACAACCACCATGATCTTAACCAGAAGACTATCACTGCTTCCCATTCAGATTACAAGTAGTTGGGATGAGTGCAAAAACCCAGACAATGACCAGAAATGTTTAGGAGCTGCAAGAGTCATTCATGCATCAATTATCATCCTCACCTGCACAAAATCCATTATTTGCCCAATGAAGAGAGGGGGATGTATCTTCCCTTGTGTTCTGAATAGTCACAGCTTTTTCATAACAACAGCCAAAGACACCAAGGCTGAAAGCCTGTTTAAAAATAATACATTATTTAAACTAAGTATTTCCTGTAATTTAGTTTAGTCTAGTTTAGAGATACAGTGCAGAAACAGGCCCTTCAGCCCACCAAGTCCGCGTCGACCAGCGATCCCACATATTAACACTATCCTACACATACTTGGGACAGTTTTTTACATTTACCAAGCCAATTAACCTACATACCTGTACGTCTTTGGAGTGTGGGAGGAAACCGAAGATCTCGGAGAAAACCCACGCAGATCACGGGGAGAATGTGCAAACTCCGTGAAGACAGCACCCCTAGTCGGGATCGAACCCGGGTCTCCGGTAAGGTGCTGTAAGGCTGCAACTCGACCGCCGCGCCACCGTGACGCCCTGTAATTGTACATCAAGGCGCATCACGCCAAAGAATTACGCATGGGAACGGAATCCTGTTACTTGCTCGGGCCAACAAAGCCAGCAATGCATGTGGTGCAGTAGCTTGAGGGAAGCATCTTCACAGCGAGAGAGAGGTGTACAAAATCATGAGAGGAACAGAGTCTCTTGCCCAGAGTAGGGGAATTTCAAACCAGAGGACATAGGTTCACTTTTATACAAGGGTGGTGGGTGTGTAGAACAAACTGCTGGAGGAGGTAGTTGAGCCAGGTACTATCACAATGTTCAAGAAATGTTTAGACAGGTACATGGATAGGACAGGTTTAAAAGAATACGCGGCAAATGCAGGCAGAAGGGACATGTTGGTCAGTGTGGGTAAGTTGGCCTGTATCCACGCTGCATGACTCTCTGACATTTCTTGGTCATTTTCAGGCATATTACGGTGTACATTTGTGCTCCCTGCATTGTATTTACATCCCAGCATCCATTTATTTACATCAGGGGGGCTGAGAGAATGGTGGTCACATTATAGGACCATCACCCAGAGGCGCGAGTTTGAAGCACGAGCTTCGATGGGCTGAATGGCCTAATTCTACTCCTAGAACTTGTGAATCTGTCGGAAGCTGGTGAATTTAAACCCAAGAAATTAAATAAATCTGGGAATTGAAGAATCCACCATCTAAACTAGACTAAACTAAATTACAGGAAATGCAATTGTCATAAAATCCACTGAATCACACATGTCCTTCGGGGCTGGAATCCTGCCGCCGTGACTCATCCTGGCATTAATGTGAGCCCAGGCCCACCAACGTGGTTAATTTTAACATTCTTCTGATGTTAATGGGCAACTGGAAATAGAAAACGCATGCCACTCATATCCTAAACTATCATCATAAACTAATATACTGATAAACCGATACCGGGTGGCACCATCGTAGTGGCAGCCTCGCCAGCAGCTGTTAGTCCTTTCACCCTTTTTGTTATTTTAGTGTGTCTAAAAGTTTGTTCCAAAGGTTTCTTAGTCCTTTTTATGTGGGGGGAAATAGGGGGACACCATTCCCCAGTCACTTACATGGACAGAGATGCGTCTTTTCTCTGTGTCGCATCTTCGCCCCCCCCTGGCGGCCTACCAACTGGATTGGTGCGGCCTTTCCTACTGGAGACTGGCCAGAGCTTCAGCAGCGGGCGCAGCGCTGAATTACGATCGCGGAGTGGTGTTGGAGCTCCGGAGTGTTGGGCCTGCTGACTCAAACACCTAAAAGCAGTGGTTTGCGGAGCTTCTAGCCGCGGGCGGCACTGACTTTAACATCGCGGAGGTCTGGGATTCCTGGCCGGGGGTCGCCAGTGTTGGAGCTCCACCCAGCTCGCCCTGTGGATTTCGGAAGCCGCAGTCTCCAATAGGAATCGGCCGATTCGGAAACTCCAAGCCGCGAGTGTGTTCCGATCCGTTCCGACGCCGGAGTTTCGATCATCCCGGCGAGAGGGCCGGTACATCGAGCCGTCCTTAGCGACGACTGCAGAGGGCTCAAGGGCCCCGACCACGGGTGAACAAAGAGGAAGATGACTGAACTTTAATGCCTTCCCCCACAGTGAGAAATGTTGATTCTGCTGTGGGGGATGTTCATGTTAAACTCTATCATGTATTGTGTTCTTTTTATTTGTATGGCTGCATGGTAACTCAAATCTCACTGCACCAATTGGTGCATATGATAATAAATGTAACTTGAACTTGAACTTAATAACAAAGTAAATAAACAAAAAATAACAAAGGATATGAGGATAAGGTGAGTATGTAGTTTCAGACATACGGCCCTAAGGTCATTGCCATTTGCCTTGTATTTAATTAATTGGCAAAATAAGCATGAATATTCACGTCCTTACAATAATACTTTAATCTCTATCTGTTTTTCCGACCTCGATGAAGATTAGTTCCTACCGCAGCCTGTTGGATAAGACATCAGTTTTGTGTCATTCTCTGTAGGGCTGGAAGATTAATTTGTTAGAGTGCATTAAGTCTTTGCAAAAGTCATGACATTTTTTGCTGCTTCACTTCGCTACACCCTGCAAAATAGGTATTGAAGAATGTTTGTATTTCAGAAATTCTGTGGTTTCAAAAACATGATCACAGACTCTCAAGACCAAAACTGTCACAATTGCCATTGACCTTTTCAGCATTCAGCAGGATTGCTGATGAGCTCTCCATAGTTCTCATTAATAAGGCCTTGTTTTATCTAACTAAGGAACTGCCAGCTGTCTGTCTTTTCTGCTTACCAGCATGCCTCAACCATTGACTGACTCAAGAAGTACATTTCACTTTATTTAATTCAAGCAGATTGGTTTCTCATTTTGTCCTCTTTAGAAACTGAGAGTGAGCGAAGGCTTTGAAGCCTAGATGCTTGAAGTAGTAAGTAACATCTAAGCAGTATCTTGCAGGCTGGGCTGGGCAGTTATCCGGCCTATTTGGCATATTATCATAATGTCTTAAGGGATAAAATGCAAGATTTATCCTTTAAGTGTGAGGTAAAACTTCAGTATGTGAAAGGATTATTAAGACTGCTATCCTTCAGCTTTAAGGGAGTTATTAATATCTCCAAGAGGGTTTGAGCTATGCCTTGTCTCCTTGACAGACATATGGATGTAGCATTCGTTTCTTGTAGAATATCAAGAATTGTTTTAATTGTACGGAAGAAGTCAGTCTTTTCTTCTGCAGTTACACTTTGTGAAGAAAATCCAGGCATCCGTCAACCTTCTGGAAGTAAAAGTGTTAAACATATTCCAGCTGTATTTAAGAAATATTCTTACATATCTTCTGCATTATTGGAGATCAGGCTACTTTTCTTCGAGTGATTTGTTATTTAACTTGAAAGTGATAATGTTTCGGAAGGTCATTCCATATCTAATGAACTTCACCCACCTCTGATGAAACTATATGATAATATATTATGTATTTTGAGTCTGATTGTCATTCAGCACCAGGTTTGTGATAGGTATTCATTTAGGCTGTTGCACACCCACTATGCGGGAATCTGGTTTTGTAATTATTTTAAAGGATTCAATCACATCCACCTTCCAAAGTGTAAATCCTTAGTTTTCTCAGTCTCTACTGATAAAAGGGACAAAAGTTTAGGGGTAACATGAGGGGTAACTTCTTTACTCAGAGAGTGGTAGCTGTGTGGAATGAGCTTCCAGTGGAAGTGGTGGAGGCAGGTTTGATTTTATTATTTAAAAATAAATTGGATAGGTATATGGACAGGAAAGGAATGGAGGATTTTGGTCTGAGTGCAGGTTGATGGGACTAGGTGAGAGTAAGTGTTCGGCACGGACTAGAAGGGCTGAGATGGCCTGTTTCCGTGCTGTAATTGTTATATGTTTATGTCGGCCACTTAAATTAAGCATCAGTCAGATAGCTCTGTTTGTCCCCTCTCTGTTAAGCCCAAAGAGTCGTACCTTTTTCTGGTCACCACTGGATTTTCAAGATTTTGAAAATTTTTGGCGACCTGCTGCGACTATGACGGGTGGCCAAAAAAAATGTGTAAGTGGGACAGGCCCTTTATTCTGGGGAAGAACTGCCTTTCATGTTTTGTTTTTGACTGTTCTAGCAGTGATTCTTAACAATCTATTTGGGTTTGCATACAGCTCTGCAACATTAGTCAAAACCTTTAATGATCATTAAATTGCAGTCTCTCATAGCAATGGTCACGCAACCTTGCTTGTTGTATGCTTCGATTAGTTTCACCTAAAATCATTAGGTTTCGTTTGCTTATATTAAAAACGTGTGGCATGCACAAACCTATTTGCTTCCTCATCGCTGTGCTAGGGTGTTAAGAAATGGGCTGCTGAGATGATTAATGCGTTGGTCTCTATTTTCCAAAATATCCTACAGTTAAATAAAGTTTCAGTAGATTGGAAAATAGAAAATGTTATTCCTTTATTCAAAAAGGAAAGAAGTCAGGAGGACACATAGCTTAGCACCTGACATTGCTAATGTTAGGAGCTACTATTAAAAATGTTATAGCAGAGCATTTGGAAACATTTGAGGGAATTGGACAAAGTCCAGATGATTTGGTGAAAAGGAGATCGTATTTCACCAGTTTAATGGAATGCTTTGAAGATTCACATGTGCTGTAAATAATGGTAGATAAAATATACTTTGATTTACAGAAGCAATTTGATAAGGAATCACATTGCAGGTTATTGTGTAAAATAAAGGCTCTTGGTAGAGATCATATTGATGTGAATAGAAGATTAATTTGATTAACAGGAAATAGAGCGTGGTCATAATAATTTCTCAGCTTGCAAAATGTAATGAATGATGTGCTATTGGGATTGGTGCTGCGGCTTCAGCCATTTACAATTCATATGAATGATTTGGATGAAAGCACAGAGTGTGGTTGCTGAATTAACTAATGACACAAGGATAGGTAGGAAACTTATATCCTGCACAGAAAGTCCCTTGGGATATCTTGATTTGGGTTTTATAACGGCTGATGGAACTTTACTTACTGGAGTTGAGGAATCGTGTAAGATTCTTTAGGGCCATGGGAGAATACGGAACCAAAAGACATGTGCCCATTTAAGACTGAGATGAGAAAAAGTATCTCTTCTATGATGGTTATGAGTGTATCCTTGTCATAGAAAGATATGGGACAGAGTCCCTGAATATATTCAAGCTGCGGTGAGTAGATTTGTAACTTTTTTTTAAAAAAAAAATCAAGAGTGTGAAGATTAAAGATTCTGCAGGTGCTGGAATCTGGAACAAAGTAAAATAGAAATCTTGAGAAAGTCAGTGGGTCAAGCTGCAACTGTGGAGGCTAAAAGTGTAAGTTGCTATTTTGGAGTTGTGACCCAGCATCTGGACTGTGAGGGAAGAAGAAAAACTGGCAAGATGTGGCGGTATGAGGGGGATGTTAAATGGCCAATAGTTGATAGGTGGAAACAGATGGGGGGGGGGGGGGGAATGTTGGGTAGGAGGCGTGTATTCCCCCTTTGTTCCCCTTCACACAGCCTGATTCCATCTGTCTGTATTGCACTCCCCTCCCAAAATAAAACCTTTCATCTTTTCAATTATTGTAAGGTACAGCGATCACCCTTGTAATGCTCTTCTGGATATGCAATCAAACGAGTGATGTCTATATCCTGGCTCATCCAAAATCTGTCTGCGGTAGCTCCCTTACCTGAAGACTCACTTTCTCTTTGCCATGATATTTTCCAATGTTATCATTCAACATATATTGCGATTGTACCAGTGCTACCCAACCAGGTAATAATGTGAAATTGATAATTGTGAAACCGTATGTACCTTACATACTCTGTTGGTTGATTGATTGACAGGAATGGCATTTTGCTTTTATTTTGTTTTCCCAGGAGCTGACGAGTTTCAATTATTTGGACTTGTATAAACTTGCTGACCTATTTAACCTTACACTGCTGGAAGAAGCAGTGGTGAACTTCCTGGTCAAACACCTTTCTGAACTACTGAAGAACCACGCAGAAAAGGTCATGACTCTTCCCTACAGGCTGCTTCGAGAGGTTTTAAAGAGCGACCGTCTGACTTCGCTGAGTGAGGAGCAGATATGGCAGGTAATGTAAAAGCTGAGATGTGTTCAACTCCCTGCAAAGTGTTCCAAGCTCTCCCCTTTGAAAACATTTTTGTTCCTTGTTGTGCTATAGGTCCACAATATCCCTCACCAGGTTTGTATTAAAGTGGTAGTGAGAAGTTTTTCAAACACCTCCTCCAACCGCATCTGCTGTATCCTCATCTTTTGTTCAAGATGTGGACTTATACATTGGCGAGACCAAACGCAGACTGGGCGATCATTTCGTGGAACACCTTCGCTCAGCCCGCCTGAACCAACCTGATCTCCCGGTTGCTGGACACTTTAATTCTCCTTCCCATTCCTACACAGGACCTTTCTGTTCTCGGTCTCCTCCATTGTCAGAGTGAGGCTAAACACAAATTGGAGGAACAGCATCTCAAATTTTGCTTGGGCAGCTTACAGCCCAGTGATATGAATATTGATTTCTTTCACTTCGGGTAACCCCGGCAATCCCTCTCTCTCTATCTCTCCTCCACCCAAGTCACATTAGCTTCTCATTTTCACCCTACAAACAGCTTACAATGGCCTATTTCCTTCATCATCGTTACTTTTTGGCATATCTTTCATTCACTGTTTTTTATCTTTCCACATCACCGTCTATATCTCTCGTTTTCCTTATCCCTAACCAGTCTGAAGAATGGTCTTGACCCAAAACGTCACCCATTCCTTCTCTCCAGAGATGTTGCCTGTCTTGCTGAGTTACTCCAGCTTTTTCTGTCTATCTTTTGTATTAAAGTGGGACTTCTGGTGTGATCCTTGAGTGTACATGTTATTGGTTGTTCACATTAAATTTCTATTGTATAATTGCTAAGTGACTGTATTGCAAATGTCCAGGAGGTGGCGCTGAATATAGCACACTGGTGCACTGGATCCTGAACTAAAGATTAGTTAATTTTCATCACTATTGCTACTTTAGTTGATAGCCAAAGACTGGCATGCATGAAGGATCAAAACTGCAACCTTCCTAAACTGTGGTAGTCACCTTACTATACAATATATGTGGATAGGATACATAATAGTTCAGTGTTCAAATTTTCCATTGGTGCATTCTTGTGAGCCCACTATGGATGTGAATGTTATATCCAAGAGTCAAGAGTATTTTATTGTCATATGTCCTGGACGGGAAAATGAAATTCTTACTTGCTGCAGCACAACAGAATATGTGAATATGTAAGCATTGTACATAACAGGGAAAAAAAAAGAAAAAGTTCAATAAATAACAAATATATAGTGCAAATAACAAATAATAATATAGTATTTTGCAGTTCAGAGCTCAGAGCGTATTGGTGGTTGTGTTTAATAGCCTGGTGGCTGTGGAGAAGAGGCTGTTCCTGAACCTGGACATTACAGTTTTCAGGCTCCTGAATTATTTCAAAATTATTTCATCACACTTTTCCGAAGTGTGAAGTTTATTAGAATGGACTAATTTCAATCTCTTCTACAGTGGTTCGCAATATAGCTGTTGAAGTTACCTTTAGCGTAGAAACGGGCTCATTTGATTCACTGCCTGTCTCCTGAGACCGTAAAGATCTTTTGAAATAGGATGGGGGCCTTTTATTAATTGATTATTGACTATTCATTTTAGGCTGATAAGCTTTCTTCCAAGCATTCTGCTTTGGTGATCGTATCATGGAAGGCATTGAGAAAGGGAATATCTGGATTACAAAGTGAAACAATTCACAGGTACAATTGTGATCACTCAACCATAGACATACCAACATTCTCTGATTAAAAGAAGACTGTCACAAAAGTTCTGTCACTGTAAGATTATGTGTGTGTTGGAAGACAATGTGGAAGAATATTTGAGAATTCTATTCCGTCGCTGCATAAAATTAGCTTGCTGAATTTGAAGTCATTTGGATTTGGGAATATTAAATTTGATATTACAATCCTTTTTGTCTTTGTACTCTGGTGTCTGTCCTACTGAGGTAATTAAATGGCAAGCTTTTATATTAATATGTTTATTTTGGAGAAATCCAGATGATTTTTTTGATTGTGCAAGCAACTTTTCAGTAATTCATCCAATAATGTAACAGTGATTTCTGGCTAATTATTGTGTTGTATAAGGGCCTTATTAACTTACCATCTACAAGAGAAAGCTGACTAATTCTGGAACCTAATTTGTTCTTTAACAAATATACTGTTGTGAAGCCAATATATATATATATATATATATATATATATATATATTTATAACAGTGCAGTTGAGGTACACGATGGTTGATTTGTGTTGCTGTAAGGCAAAGTGATAGACTATTTTATTTTAGTTTGGTGGAATATTTATTTTGCTCTGTCTATTATTTAGTGGACATTGCAAATTGTATTATTACAGATGTTTGATGATGGACTGTATATCCAGATTTGTGCTGCCAGGTCAAATCAAATTTTAGCAGAATAACTCCATGCCACATAAAATGCTGATAGCATGTGTGCACATTCTTATTTTATTTCTTGTAACCATATTTTAAATCCACTTAAAGGGGAATTTATGTATTTCCCACAACTTTGATGTGTTGTCAGATGGAGTATACATCTTTAAAAATACTTCTATGTCCAACTATACATAATAAGCGTTATTAAAAAAAAAACAATTTTCACTTCAAGTGCTAAATATGATAAAATTATTGGGGGGGGGGGGGGGGTGGAATTCATAGAATATTTTGAAAATAACAAATTCATGAAAAAATGGATAGAGAAGTATTAATTTACTGGAAACAATTATTGTAAGATGTGAATATGTGTATCTTCTCATTCATTGACTAATCTTCAAAGTCAATGGGCTTCATTGTGCAGTGGTGTTTCTATGATTTATTCATGGTTTTGTGGTGTATAAGCTTTCCCACTAACACTGATTTGTTGATGATCTCAAACTGGATTAGTTTTATTTGTAAAAAGGCTTAAACTTTAACGTTAAATTGTATTCATTTTTTTGAGGGAGTCCATAGTTACTTGAAAATGGCAACATAAGTGGACAGGGAGGGAAAGAAGGCATACAGCATACTCGCCTTTATTGGTCAGGGTTTTGAGTGTAAAAGTTGGGAAATCATGGTGCAGCTGTATAAAACTTTACTTGGGCCACATTTGGAGGATTGTATAGTTCTGCTCACCACACTATGGAACTTTGGACCATGTGGAACTTTGGAGAGGGTGCAGAAGAGGTTCACCTGGATGCTGCTTGGATTGGAGAGTGTCAACTATCAGGAGATTGTTTTTGGAGTGTCGGAGGCTGTCTTTCTCCCAGGGTGAAAATATCAAGCAATGGAGGGTTTTAAGGTGAGAGGGGAAAAGTTTAATGGAGATGTGTGAGGCAGGTCATTCTTTACACGGAGTTAGGTGACTGGAATGCGCTGCCAGGGAGGTGGTGAAAACAGATATAAAGGCTATGTTTAAGAGGCACTTCGACACATGAACAGGCAGGGAATAGAGGAATTTGGATGGTTTGCAGGCAGATGGAATTAATTAGATTGACATCATGATCAGGCAGACTTGGTGGTCCAACGGGCCTGTTCCTGTGCTATACTTTTCTCTGTTTTGACATGCTATGAAATATGAAACCGAATGTTGTAGTCTGGAGTGTTTCGCTGTGCTCTTTAAATCCAGAGTTCTGGACTGGAAGGTACAATATTTGAAAAGGTTGTTCCTTGCTTTGATGTCTACCTGCTAAATGCCCACAGTAAAAAAAAATGTAACAGTATTTATATACACTTTGGATTGAATGGGATGTACATAATGATTAAAATTATCACAGGGCATGGGTTAATCTGTAACTTAATAGGAAAAAATAAAATTCACTTAATTTAGTAAGCATGGAAAAGAAGGGATTGAGTGGATAAGCTAGTTATATACTGACTTTTGCGGACTGATATGGTCATTGAGAAACATATCAGTGTCACGAATTATTGGCTATATGTATTGGACAATTAAAATTTTCATGCTGCAGCTTTACATGCACATAACCTGCAATGCAACACAACCACAAAAACTAGACAATAAAGTATCAGTTATTCTATGTAAACTGGACCTTGACAGTGCAAACTTCAAACTAGGTAGAACAACCATAGTAGTGCAAAGTCTGTGGTGTAGTGCAAAAATCAAAACAAAGCCCAGAGTTCCTAATGCAACTCGCGCAGTTCGTAGTCAAAGTTTTGGTGGAGTTTGTAGTATTCGATAGTCTGATGGTTGTTGGCAAGAAGCTGTTCCTGAACCTGGACGTGACAGGTCTCCTGTACCTTGTTCTCAATGGCAGGAGTGAAATGCGAGCGTGGGAAGGGTGATGTGGGTCCTTGATGATGCTGGTTACCTTTTTTTGAGACAGTGCCTCGAATAGATAAAGTAAGAAAGGCAAATATGGAGTGCTTTTGGAAATGGTTTGACAGCTGGAGGAAAAGATTTACAAACAATTTACAGAGAAAGAAGATGTAGAGAAGTAAATTCATATAACAATAAGGGTGGCAAAAATAACAGCAGGAGCTAGATAGGTAATGCAATGATATTCTAATAGTACTGTGAAGTGTTGTCAGGGTAGAAGCTTAAATCCACACAAACCTGAACAAAGATAACAAAATTCACAGCTGAGGCATGTTGGCCCTATTTCCACTTTATAGTTCTGACTTAGAATGGTGTGTCCTATTAATTATATTTAGTCTGAGGCTTTTATAATGCATTGTTTTTGGAACTTCGCTTCACTTGTAGGTTAACCTTAAAATCCATACTAAGAACTATCATTGTGTTTCTACTGCTCTAAATCTCTAATTTTTGGTAACAAATAATTTTTGAAAGAAAAATACACATTTGTTTTAAAAAAAAGCTGTGATGTCATTCTTCTTCAGAAGGTCATTGGTGATAGGAGCAGAATTAGGCCATTTGGCCCGTCAAGTCTACTCTGCCATTCAATCATGACAGATCTATCTCTTCCTCCTGACCCCATTCTCCTGCCTTCTCCCCATAACCCCTGATACCCGTACCAACCAAGAATCTTCAGCAGGGCTTCTGCAGTCTTTTAGTTTATGATGGTATGAGTGTTATGTTCATAATTTAGTACCTTGGCGATTGAATTCGCGGGCTTCATCTGTCTTGTTTTAACAATCTGCCTTAGCCAATGAATGCGCTAAAGCTTATTGGCTGCATAGAAGCATTGTAAACATAGACCCTATTGATACCAGATCATTCTTGCTTACTGGAATTCAATTTGGAACCACTTGCAACATGCAATCTGGCATCTGCTAACCACCAACCAACAAACGTGAAATTAATTAGCTGGAGACACAAGAGACTGCAGGTGGTGGAATCTTGAGCAAAGAAAAACTAAGTGCTGGAGGAACTCGGGCAGCATCTGTGGAAGGGAAATGACAGATGGCATTTTGAATCAGGGCATTTCTTCAGATGGCTAACTTAATTAAAAATATAGACAGATGTGAAGTTGGAAGACTCAATTTGGAAGAGAGAAAGGGGGATGAAACGTGCTGTATTCCCATGAGTAGAATGCTTGGTGCTGTAAGCACAGTATGGCTGGCTACACTGCCAGTTTGATGATATTCCTCTTGCTGGTGATGCTCTGGAAGTGACGTCAGTTAAGGGCTTGTCTATGCCACAAGGATCACAATCTTTAAGTAGACTTTGCTAAAGTGATGCTTAGTGATGAGCACAATTGCTTCACTGTTTCTCACAATATTTACCCCATTAATTCTTACAGCCATGCACAGTAAGCTCCCTTATGAATGAAAATTGAGTTAGTCTGTGGATGTTTGGGTGATGCTGGCTAAGGTAGGAATTCAAGGATCTATTTGCACACAAACTCAGCAGCACAGGCAGCATCTTTGGAAGACATGGATTGGTGACGTTTCTGGGGGATAGGATCCTTCGTCAGTCTGACGTTTTGGGGTCGGGACCCTTCTTCAGGCTGACGTTTCGGGTCGGAATCGTTCTTCAGAGGGCCTGGACATGAGATGTCATCTATTCATGTTCTCCTGACCTGCTGAGTTACTCTAGCAGTTTGTGTTCTTTCAATCAAATACTTTATTCCTTTTCCCTCACTTCTGCCTTCCCATGAATGTATCTATTTAATTCGCCTCAACCATTCCATTGTCACCACCGTGAATGGATGACGTTTCAGGTCGAGACCCTTCTTCAGGCTTGAAACGTCACCCATTCCTTTTCTCCAGAGATGCTGCCTGTCCCGCTGAGTAACTGCAGTTTTTTGTGTCTATCTTCGGTTTAAACCGGCCTCTGCAGTTCCTTCCTACACATAGTAAAGTGTGACATAGTTTTCTATTTAATTTTAACTGTGATTTTTTAGTATTAATGTCTTGCACCATCTTGGATGTTTTGCAGATGTTGTGTTCCACTTCACACTTCTACTTCTCATTTATCTTTTGTCAAAAGAGATCAGATTAAAAGATGGGTATTACCACAAGTGGAGAATTAGACCTATTGCTCAGAAGCTTTCACTTTATCCTGTAGTAGCTAGGCCATGCACATTACTTGTGTCCATTCACAGTCTGGATTGTAAGCAGACAGATCCCATATTTATCTTCCTATCTATACATAACTAAAGCTCTGATCTTGTTATCTTCTGGTTTCTATTTGCGCAAAAATGGTACGTGGTAGCTTTACGATTTTTCGCCAGCTCACTCACCGTTCTCCTGTGCTGCAAGTGCACCAAGTGTCGTTCCGATCGGTGTCTTATTGTAACATTTAGCGAGGTTTAAAAATCTTAAAAACCGTGCGTGCGCAGATGGATCTCTCCTGCCAGTCAGCGCTGCGTGGATTGGTCTCTTCCCCTGTCACTCCCCGGGACAGCCCGCCCCTTCCTGCACCATCGCGTCTTTACTGGAGCTGAGGGAGGCCGGCGGAGGTCTCCAACCGGACACAATTCTGGGAGGGATCAGAAGTGGCCCGGCCCAGCCTGGCCCGGAGTCGGAGATGTCACCGATGTCGCCAAACGGAAAGCGGCGACTCTGATCCCGGCAGAAGAGAACGACCAGCGCCCGCTGTGAGCCCCCATCGCACCACCAGTTCCAGCCCCTTCCCCTCTGGTCCCCCTCGCTAGCTCCTGCCCCCCTCCCCCGTGATACCCCTCTCTCCCCCATGGTTCTTCCCCCTCTTTTCTCCGAGCTTTCTCCCCCCACCCCTCCCCCCCCACCCACAACCCCTCCCCACAACTCCCCTCCTGCCCACAACCTCTCTCCCACCACAACCCCCCAACCACACACCCCCTCCCACCACAACCCCCACACAACCATCCCCCCACAATTCCCCCCTCCGTTCACACACCCCCTACCCCCACAATCCCCCTGCCCACACACACCCCCCACCCACACACATCCACTCCCACACACCCTCCCCGTTCACACATCCTCTTCCCCACCCACACACACCACTCCCACCACAACCCCCCCCACACCCCCCTTCCCCCACAACCACCCTGCCCACACACACACACCCTCCCACACACCCTTCCCCTGCACACACACCCCTCCCCCCCCACCCACATCCCCCTCCCCCTTTTCCACACCCCTCCGCACATATATACACCTTCACTCCCACCCCACACACCCCACACCACCCTCTCCTCCCCTCCTGCACCTCCCCGCCCACACATACCCCCCCTCCCCTCCCACACCCCACCCTGCCACACACCACACTTCCACACATGAAGAGGAGAGGGAGGGAGTGCTGGGGGATGATGGGGAATGAGCCGCGCCTGCGCAGTTAGGGGCTATGGGTGAGTGGTAGAATATTGTGTTGGGGGACGGGTTGCGTTGGGGGCCCAGGCCTACTTAGTCGAGTTATATCTAAATCTCAAATTGTTTGAGGTAACACCGGCACCCACTACCCCCTTCCCCCCCCCCTCCTTGAATACGTTGCCACAGTTCTTTAAAAGTAACTAAACTGTTCATACGACGTGAAAATTAATTCTCATGGGTTACTTTGCTAGCCATGGGTTCTAAAATATCTTGAATATCTTGAAAACCCTGACCAGGACAAGGATAACAGTTTAATTTAATAATTGCAAGACCAATTTTATGCCATTAAACACGTTTTTGAGAATAATAATGTACCACAATTTTAGCCCATGATGATTCGGTATATGGTGGAAATATTACATTTCTTTCATTTAATTATTTGAATAACAATAAATATAATTCCTTATTTAATTTTAAATAGTCATAGAGTGTGGTAACAGGCCCTTCGGCCCAACTTGCCCACGCTGGCCAACATGCCCCATCTACACTAATCCCGCTTCTCTGCATTTGGCCCATATCCCTCTGAACCTATCCTATCATTGTACCTGTCTAAAGATTTCTTAAACATTGTGAAAGTACCTGCCCCAATTACCTCCTCCAGCAGTTCATTTAATATACCTACTACCCTTTAGGTAGAAAAACGTTGTCCCTCAGGTTCCTTTTAAATATGTCTCCTCTCCACTTAAATCTATGTTCTCTGGTTCTCAATTCCCCTACTCTGGGTATTTGTATGTCTTTAGAAGATTCCAAGGTTAATAAAATTGCAATTGCAGAGGGTTCTGTTGGTGCTGTCATTTGCAGAGATCTCTCTCTGTGCCACATTTCTTGATTTAGATGAGGAAGCGGCTTGGGCAGATTACCTGAGATGGTAGGAATTTGGTGCATCAGATCAATTCTTCTGTCCTCCTCATAGTTACTTCTATGGGAAATATCAAAGATTTTTCAAAGGCAAACCCTTGGGATTCTGCCCTGTACATTCTGCCATTTAAAAGGCTGGCCCAAGGCTGGCCACCTCCAACGTGACCCCTCCACCTGCCACATCTTACCATCTCCCCCCCTGTCTGCCTTCCGCAAAGACCGCTCCCTCCGCAACTCCCTTGTCAATTCTTCCCTCCCCTCCCGCTCTACCCCTTCCCCGGCCACTTTCCCTTGCAACCGCAAGAAATGCAACACTTGTTCCTTCAACTCCCCCCTCCACTCCTTTCAGGGACCCAGGCAGTCCTTCTAGGTCCGACAGAGGTTCACCTGCACCTCCTCCAACCTCATCTACTGCATCCGCTGCTCCAGATGCCAGATGATCTATATCGGTGAGACCAAGCGGAGGCTTGGCCATCGTTTCGCCGAACACCTCTGCTCGGTCAGCAAAAACTAACCCGACCTCCCGGTGGCTCAGCACTTCAACTCCCCCTCCCATTCCATATCCGACCTCTCGGTCCTGGGCCTGCTCCACGGCCAGAGTGAGCAACACCGCAAGTTGGAGGAACAGCACCTCATATTCCGCTTGGGGAGTCTCCATCCTTTGGGCTTGAACATTGAATTTTCTCAATTCTGTTAACCCTTGCTGTCTCCTCCCCTTCCCACCTCTCCCTCAGCCCTCGGGCCCTGGCATTCCCTCTATCTCTATCTCCCTCCCCCACAATAGTCGCACTAGCTTCTCATTTTCACACCACAAACAGCTTACAAGCTGGCCCTGAAAGATATTAAAGCGAACAAGCCCTGTGAAATCATCGATACTTTTTCGCATATCTTTCATTCATTGTTCTTTATCTCTCCACATCACCGTCTATATCTCTCGTTTCCCTGATCCCTGACCAGTCTGAAGAAGGGTCTCGACCCGAAACGTCGCCTATCTCCTTCGCTCCTTAGATGCTGCTGCACCCGCTGAGTTTCTCCAGCTTTTTGTGTAACCCTGTGTTACTGCCGCGTTGAGTGTTAAGAAGGCCCTAAGATGATTGATCCCATTGTTGCTGAGGAATTAAACCAAACTAGGACTCAATGTCAAAATGATGAAGTAGTTAGCCATCTTGGCCGGGAATGCATAGACGTGATCTCCCAGTTTATGCGTTAAACTAAACACTTTAATTCTCCTTCCCATTCTCATACAGACCTTTCTGTCCTAGAAAGGTCTCCTCCATTTTCAGAGTCAAGCTAAATGCAAATTGGAGGAACAGCATCTCATATTTCGCTTGGGCAGCTTACAGCCCAGTGGTATGAATATTGATTTTTCTAACTTCAAGAAACCCCGGCATTCCCTCTCTCTCTGTTCCTCCCCCACCCAAGTCACACCAGCTTCTCGTTTTCCCTCATTAAACAGCTAACAATGGTCTGTTTCTTTTATCATCGTTACTTTTTTGCATATCTTTAATTCATTGTTCTTTATCTCTCTATTTCATCGTCTATAACTCTTGTTTCCCCTTTTCCCTAACTAGTCTGAAGAAGGGCCTCGACCCGAGATGTCACCCATTCCTTCTCTCCAGAGATGCTGCCTGTCCTGCTGAGTTACTCCAGCATTTAGTGTCTGTCTTGGGTTTAAACCAGCATCTGCAGTTCCGTCCATCGCAATAAATGCTCTTGTTCTGCAATTTAGGTTGGTGTGATTTCTGGGGTAGAGCGGTGTTTGGAGAGCCTATCTTCCAATACTTTCGGTGGGAGTATGCGGCTCCAGGAATTTCAGGCCAATTATATTAAGGCACAATTGAATAAACATATTATTGATGATTAAACGGTCACAAACTCAAAACTTCACCCGAAATTCCAGATTTCTGGAATTTAGACCAGAATTTACTCCAGCATTTTGTGTCTACCTATTACTGATGATTGTTTGATATAAATAGCAGATTTATTTTAATCTAAAATTACCAGCCCAGTTTCCTGCATCTTTATAATTCCTTTAGTGTTCTCCTTGAAGCTGGACTTTGTTATTTGGAATCAATTAACAGGCATGTATGATTGTTAGCCAATTATATGTTCAGTGAAGCATGGATATTTGTTTTTGCTATTTAAGTAAACAGACAATTTAAATAGTAAACTCAACAGTATAAAATAAAATTAACTGAACCATAATGTCTCAAGTGTAGTCAAGTTCCAGCATTTCTGCTGAGGTTATACTGTTAATGCAATATACCGTGGAAAAATCTAATATGCAGCCTTGGGTGAAGATTGGATAGTCTACAGGATTAGTGTCAGCATTCTTTACAGAAGTGAAACTTGATGGGCAGGCTGGAGACAGATCTACAAAATCTCATTAAATTGTTGAATTGTTCATTACCAAGCTCACTGGCTTTAATAAAGTGCTCGTTGACTTTCCTGCATCCTCAATCCCACTGAAAAAGAATAGCAGCTTGGAAGGTTGTTAGCCAGGCAGGAGAAAATGGAACAAAGCAGGACAGTCAAATTAAAGAGAGAGAGTGGGTTTCAGAGAGTGATTCTGCCAACTACTTTCCTTCAATACTAGGGGCATGTACTGGAGGGTTGGAAAACACAGTATGTAGCAACCTGGCCTAACAGCTTAGAAACTCGCTGCAATCAGATGAAAATGAGATCTGCCACAGTGATGATTACCTGCAGCTCTCTGATCATCTGCCTCTTTTTAGTTAATGAGCAACATGAGGAATCCATGCCTTTTCGAGTGTGTGGCTCTGAATAAGCTGCAGGGCTGAGAATTGAGATAAAATAATTCTCTGGGAATTTAAAAAAAAAATTCTCGAAGGGATTATAGAATATTAAAACTGTATGTTCCTTACAATAATCAAAAATAGTTTTCAAAAAATTGTTCCTTGACCCTCTAAATTTTGATACGGCATATATTTCTAAAACAAAATTGTTAGGGAAAATAGAATGACCCATCCTGTTATGTGAAATTGAGCACGTCTTCATAATTTTAAAACAAAGCGAGAGTATGTTTATCATCTCATGTTATAAAGCACCATTGGCATTAGTCAGCATCCAGAGGTGAGGAATAGCTTGCTTCGTTATATTTTTGACAACTGATATTCTCCAAGAAATCCCTTATCTACAGATTAAAATAGCACCTTAAAATATTGCATGAATCCCACATACATTATGCAGTGTAGAATATTCATTCTTGCAATTGTCAGCCCTGTTTCCAACATGAATCCAGAAGTTGCAGGTGCCAAAGTTCACTACTGTAAGTGTACTTTTAGTACAGCTGCTTCAGAAATACTGAGGAAATGAGTATGAAAATTAAAGAGAATGAGGGTAGTCTGTTGGGGTCAATGTAGTTTTGAATCTGGAGAAGCCTGGTTTCTTGATCAATGTCTGACGTGTAGTAAGTATCTTGGTGAAGCCAAAGTAAAAGACGGAAAACTTAACTAAAGATTATTTCTTGATTTCTAAAACAAAAATTCAAGAAAACAAAAGACAAAGCAAGTTTTTCCTCTGCTGTCGTAGAAATGAATGAGATTGCAAAATGCAATTTGCTGGGTTTCAGATTTTGGTGACAGAATTATCAAAGTTTTAAGGGAACTACAACAAAATTCAAGTATTTATGTAAATGCCATAATTTTTGCTTCAATCCATTGTCCTTGATTCTTTCTCCATATTAACTAAATCAAATTGAAAATTAAAATGGCACTTTTAAACATCAACTGTATGTTTTGATATTGGCTATTATTTTGGATTGAAGTTAAACACAAAATGTTGGAGTAACTCAGCGGGTGAGGCAGCGTCTCTGGAGAGTGGAAATGGGCGACGTTTCGGGTCGAGACCCTTCTTCAGACTGATTGCAGGGGAGGGGGCGGGACAAAGATAGAATGTACATGTTGAACATATTTTGGTGACAGTGGAGACAATTTTGCTGTCGTAGGTTGTTGTAGGTGTCGTGGGTGAATTCCATTAAAACTAGTCCCTGGCAGTCGCCTAAAGAGTCACCTAAGTGGGACAGGCCCATTACTCTCCACCCTCTGAGTGGAAAAAAATACGGTGTTGTCCTTCCAAATCTTGTACATCCTTTCCAACTTGTTCACAATACTACAGATTTTATCCAACCTGATCTTTCATTAGTTGAATAGGTAGTCATTCCTATTGATTTTTACAAATAAACAGGGACATGTGGAGGGAATTACATTTTGGAAAGTCAAGTCCTTAAGATGATGAGGCAGGTTACCAAAGTACGCAAGCTTGACTTTGCATTATGCACATATGGAGGAAGTCTGTACCCCAATTTTACATCTCCCTTCACCCAACCTGAATGTATCCTGCACATGAACAATGACCACTTTAGTACTATGCATGGAAGAGATCACAGTTGGCAAAATCCTAGTAAAGTAGTCTCAACTTCAAGGAGAAAGAAAATATTGTGGAATAAAACCAGGTAAAACCATTGAGGATTTTAGGTTTTGGGATAATTGGGATGTGTTACGTTTCTTCCTTTCCTCGACCAAAATACTTACGAGTATTTTCCATTCAATTAAAAATGGTGAACACATAAAAATGACATGCATTAAAAATTACTTTGCATGCTGAAAAATATATCAGCATGGTTAGAATTCACATTGATTTCCAGAGCAGTTTATCAAACCTTATAATAAAAACAATGTTATCAGGAAAAATTATTTAGTTTAAATATCAGACCTGTGTGCAGGATAAATGTGTAAATAAGAGAACCACAGTGCACACTTGTATTGGCAACTGATTGTTGGTGAGCTGAAGTTATATTCACGGAAGATGGCAATATAAGGATAATTAGTGTTTATGCAGTAAAGGTGGCAAAAGGACTGTTAAATTTTGACTGTTATGGAGTCCACTTAATGCCTGACTGAAGAACTCCAACCAGCATGTTTATTAGACTACTAAGAAAACAAAACTAATTTGCCCACCAGCTTTTACCTGCATAACGGTGCAGATGATCTGTGCTTCCATGCAAAAACAGACGGACTCAAATATCCACTCAGCTAATCGCTGCTCATTGAGCCATGGTGTTCTGCTGTTGACCTCCTTGCAATCATTCTGCAGAGGATTCACCTCTCTGACCCAGGGCCCTGAGACATTCATTCAATGGAATGCAGCAAAGCAAGAAAAGTAATCAAAAAGAAATAATGTTGTTGCTTTGATTCATTACTTTTAACTATTTCTGTTTTTTAAATTTGTTTTAATTGACTGCTTTGCAAAAAATATTTCATAATAATTTGTTTTGATTTTGATCGATCTAAAGCTGAATGCTAGGGACATTTATTGCATTGAGTGCCTTGGAGCACGCTTCTCCTACGGCTGCTCTAGGGACACGGGCTTCCCGAATCACTTTGCTGCTTGAAGTCATTGATAAAACTCCACTTTTAGTTTAGTTTAGTTTAGGTTAGCGACACAGGCCCTACGGCCTACCGAGTCAATAAACAATAGGTGCAGAAGTAGGCCATTCGGCTCTTCGAGCCAGCACTGCCATTTAATGTGATCCTGGCTGATCATCCCTAATCAGTACCCCGTTCCTGCCTTCTCCCCATATCCCCTGACTCCGCTATCTTTAAGAGAATCTGTACCGACCAGCGATCCCTGCACATTAACACTATCAGACTCGCACTAGGGACAATTTACACATATACCAAGCCAATTCACCTACATACCTGTACATGTTTGGAGTGTGGGAGGAAACCAAAGATCTCAGAGAAAACCCACTCGGTCACGGGGAGAACGTGCAAACTCCGTGCGGACAGCACCGAGAGTCGGGATCGAACCCGGGTCTTTGGTGCTGTAAGGCAACAACTCTAGCATTGCACCACCGTGCCGCACTGCTGGCCTCCAGGTTGTGTAGGGCAACTGAGATTGGTTCTTGTCCGCATCCCAGGTAAGCGTGGGCAGGCTGCACATATTGATTTTGGGCAGGGGAGCCAGTCCCATAATATAATTACAAATTAGAAACGCAGGACAATTAGGGATCTGGATCACATTCAGGCAGAGGAGATTTGTGTAACTTGGCATCATGTTTGGCATGGACACTGTGGGCCCGAGGGTCTGGTCATGTGCTGTACTGTTCTATGTTCTAACACTCCTGGTGGGTCAAGTCTCGCCGAGGTCCTGCATAATTGCAGTGAGACATCTTTTTCCTGTACTTGAGTCCGCTCCATAAACACATAGATGAATTATGAGGACATAAACAGGGGAGAAAGTAGGAAGCTTTTAGCCATAGCAGAGATGACTAAAACTAGAACGTGTCGATTTAAGCTGAGGAGTGAAAGTAATCTGTGGAAAGTGTTTTATCAGCCACTGGGTGGTTGCAATCTGAAATAGGCTGCCTGGGGTGGTTGTGAAAGCAAGTAATCCCAATTGCACTTTGGGTCCATGGAGTCCAGCATTGGGACATGAACATCTACCAATTTCTTAGTAATTAAACTGGCAGGCCTACCAGCTCTTCCTTTTATTCAGTGCAAGCACAGAATAAGCAAGTTAATTCAATTGAATGGTGAAAAACAGCTGTGAAGCAGAAGAACAGGCATCAGAGGATTTATTTTGGCACTCGGATCGCCAAAGAATAGAAGCTCAAGACCAAGAGTTAGTAAATGGGAATAGTTAGATGGATACTTGATGATTTGGACATGGTAAGGCAAAGGGTCAGTTTCTGTGCTGTACGACTCGGTGACTATACCAGTTGCCCTCTTAATCATCTCCTGCACCTCCACGCCAACTTGCTAGCTTTGAATACCAACACTTCCCAATCTCTTACTGTTGAACAAATCCTCTCCTTTTTTCTTTAGTCCCCCAACAAAAATCTGTCAAAAATATTTCAGATTTCTACCAATTGCCATGTTCTATTTCCCTCAGTTCCAACAATGGGGATAACAGAAATGGATTTCTTCGATGCACAAAGCATGTGCTGCATATGCTCCTTGTGTCCAATCAGAATTCTTGACAAAATGCAAAATAGGCTCAAAAGACATGACGAAAAACAATAGACAATAGGTGCAGGAGTAGGCCATTCGGCCCGTCAAGCCAGCACTGCCATTCAATGTGATCATGGCTGATCATTCACAATCGGTACCCCGCTTCTGCCTTCTCCCCATATCCCCTGACTCCACTATCTTCAAGGGCCCTATCTAGTTCTCTCTTGAAAGAATCCTGAGAACCGGCCTCCACTGCCCTTTGAGGCAGAGGATTCCACAGACTCACAGCTCTCTGTGTGAAAAAGTGTTTCCTCATCTCCGTTCTAAATGGCTTACCCTTATTCTTAAACTGTGGCCCCTGGTTCTGGACTCCCCCAACATCGGGAACATGTTTCCTGCCTCTAGCGTGTCCAAACCCTTAATAATCTTATATGTTTCAGTAAGATATCTTCTCATCCTTCTAAATTCCTGAGTATACAAGCCCAGCCACTCCATTCTCTCAGCATATGACTGTCCCGCCATCCCAGGAATTCATCTTGTGAACCTACGCTGTACTCACCCAATAGCAAGAATGTCCTTCCTCAAATTTGGAGACCAGAACTGCACACAATATTCCAGGTGTGGTCTCACTAGGGCCCTGTACAACTGCAGAAGGACCTCTTTGCTTCTATACTCAACTCCTCTTGTTATGAAGGCCAACATGTCATTCGCTTTCTTCACTGCCTGCTGTACCTGCATAGTTACTTTGGGGTTTACTATTTTGTACAATAATGGGACCACGGTGATTTCCATCAAGACTGCCGTGCATCAATGCCATGCTGACTGCTGGGGACTAAGTCAACACTTAATGAACAGTCTCTGTGATGGTCACAGTGCAGCAGCAGGAAAGGCTGTCATAGAGATAAAGGAAAATGGGGGAGGGGAGTGGACACACTCATCCTGACCACCTCCCATCTCCATTTTTCTTTTACCTGCACCTCATCGTATATTTACATGTAAGTCATAAAGGTCATAAGTGATAGGAGTAGAATTAGGCTATTTGGCCCATCAAGTCTACTCCGCCATTCAATCGTGAGTACAGGCCCAGTGCCGACAAACGCTCATCATAGGTTAACCTGCTCATTCCTGGGATCATTCTCTTAAACCTCCTCTGGAACCTCTCCAGAGCCAGCACATCCTTCCTCAGATATGGTTCCCAAAATTGCTCACAATATTCCAAATGCGGCCTAACCAGCGCTTTAACATTACATCCCTGTTTTTGTGTATAAGCCCTCTTGAAATAAGTGCCAGCATTGAGTTTGCTTTATGACAATAATATGACAACAAACATGACTTAACTCAATAAACTTCCAAGTAGCATGTCACATGTATTGAGCATGCGCAGATCAAGGGGCCCGTGGCCACTGTAGGTAGGTTCCAGTGTGCAAGGCATTGACGAGTGAGGTTGGGAGGTGCTACATGCAAGCCATGGATATGACAGAATAGACCTTTCAATTCATCATCATCATCATCAAGAACCCCAGCCATTTGGACAATGCCCTCTTCTCACTGCTACCATCGGGCAGGAGGTGCAAAAGCCTGAAGTCTCACACTACCAGCTTCAAAAACTTTCCTACAACTATCAGGTTCTTCAAACTACCTGCACAGCCCTAATGCTACCTTGACAAAGTGAACTTGATTTGTACGGGTGTCAGAGGATAAAGGAATAAGGCAGGAGAATAGAGTTAGGAGAGATAGATCAGCCATGATTGTATGGTGGAGTAGACTTGATGGGCCGAATGGCCTAATTCTACTCCTATCACATGATCCTATGAACACAACGTTCCACCTCTTGCACTATCATGGATTTTTTTTCTAATTGTGTTTTGCAGTAATTTTTTTTGCAGTCTTCTTTCTTTTGGAAATACGCAATTTATGTATAATTTACATGTAATTTATTTCCGTGCATTTGTGAATCTATGTCACTGTGATGCTTAGCAAGCAAGATTTTCGTTGTACCAGTTCCTCGCCAAACTTGTACATGTGATAATAAACTCAACTTGACGATCATCTCATTCCCCAGCTGTGTAAAATGTCCTCCTGTTTTGATTTATTAATGAAGGTCATGGATTTCCCCAGAGCTCCCATTATTACTGGTAGTTGAGTGTTCGATAACCAATGATACCACCTCCTTTGTAGCCCACCCCCAGGCAAATGTCAGCTGCACTGAGCAGAATCATTCTTGCTTGTGGCAGGGCCAATTTCTAACTCTTGTTAATTGACCAAGAAACAATTGTCAGCAAAATCGTAGGTGCACAAAATGGCCATCCTATTCACTGGCAACATGTTGTATACACGTTTACAGTTTCTGAGTTGCAGGCTGTGATTCCCAAATACGGTTTCTATCACCACGGGTGATTCACTAGTTAAATTCAAGGTGCATTCATTACTTTAACTGCAGTCAGTTTTAACTTGCTGCAAACTAAGAATGCTAATGTATTGTTTCTAAAACAAAATACTTTTTGAGGGCAAGTCAGCAAAGCAGTACTTAGTTATAAGAATAATATTATATAACTTTGGAAATAACATTGTCATGGTATAAAACTAATCAAAAAGTGATTTGCTGATGAAAAAAAAAAAAAAAATTGCAGATGCTGGAAATCTAATTTACCGATGATGGATTACTGATACTGATCATCTATTTACTGATGATGGATTAGTACAGAAATTGATGATGAAGGAGACAAATCACTACTTTAACAAGAATGAAAATTATGTCACGTTGAAAATCTCAATCAAGTCTGTTGGCGAGAGAATGATTGTACATTCGCTGTGAAGACTCTGCAGGGCTGAACTCTAGGCTGGAAAATGTGAGCAAGGGATAGTCAGTGTTCAATTACTATATATTTTTTTTTAAAGGAGTAGGAGCATTAGCCAGATCAAATCCTGGTTCAATTTTAACACCCTGAGACCTGGCTGGTGCTCATCTTGTTTTTCTTACATCGAGACAAAACTGCCTGCATCCTTAAAACTGAATAGATTCAGAACCCCATTCAGCGGGAGAAGGTTTTCAAGAATGTCATCACTGGTGCTGAAGCATTTGCACCCGATTCAGCTGGAAGTGACATGTCGATAATCCATCTCCGCTTATTTGTGAGGTATCCACTATTACAGATTACACTCCCTCTTGTTGCCGATAGTCATTACCTGGCATTTTACCGATACATTAGGCCAGGCTTTACCTGGCTTTCACCTAGAACAAAGAGGGACCCAGCATAGGGGGGCAGCTGAGTAATAAGTGGGGACCCTGTGTGTGGTTGGCCGAGAACAAAGCAGGGCCCGTTAGGGAGGAGACGAAGAAGGAACCAACATCACTTAATGAGTGCATTTTGTAAATGTCGGCACCTTTGTGGCGACTCTTATGTGTACTTTGTATGCAAAAACAAATAATTTCACTATACCTAGGTAAATGTGACAATAAATGAGCAGGTTCTTCATAATTATGGGCAGCATGCTAGTACTGGTTTGTCCTGCCTTTTGTTAACAGATGCCAGCTGTTGTAACCACTGGAGCAGCTTGGCTGAAGACACAGATGATTTATGAGGATGTTGCCAGGAGGGCCTGACCTATAGGGAGGGGTTGAACAGGAGTTTATTCCTTGGTGCGTAGGAGAAAGAGGGGTCATCTTTTAAAGGTGTATGAGATCATGAGAGGAATAGGCAGGCTGAATGCTCTACCAGCTGCGCCTCTGTGTCACCCTCATAGCTCATGGAAAATACTTCAATTATAGAGGTGTATAAAATCATAAAGGAATCGACAGGCTGAATGCACAGAGTCCTTTACCCAGTAGGGGAATCAGGAATCAGAGGTTGAAGGTGAGAGGGAAAAGATTGAATAGGAACTTGGAGGAGCAGATGGGGGAAGGGTTCAGTGAGGTGAACCATTGGCAAAGAGACTTCAGGGCGACACGGAGGCGTAGCGGTAGTGTTGCTGCCTTACAGTGCCACAGTCCTGGGTTCGATCCTGACTACGGGTGCTTATCTGTACAGAGTTTGTATGTTCTCCCCATGACCTGCATGGGTTTTCTCCAAGATCTTTGATTTCCTCCCACACTCCAGGTTTGTAGGTTAATTGTCTTGGTATAAACGTTTAAAAAATTGTCCCTAGTATGTGTAGGGTAGTCTTAATATGCGAGGATCGTTGGTTGGCGCGGACTTGGTGGGCCCGAAGGGCCTGTTTCCGCACTGCATCTCTGAACTGAAAAAAAACTAAACTTGGGTTGAAGAAGGATGCAAAGTCTCGGTAACAGTGGGCAGAGAGGGTAAGGGATGTAGAAAAGGTGAACAAATGGAGAGAAACCCTAGGTGAATGGCAGGAGTGGGAAAGGAACATGGGGGAGTTTTCTGTGTGAAGTTCTCTTCCTCTTTTACCAGAGTACTGTGAGTTCCTCTCCACTGGGTCTCTCCTCTCTCCAAGGGTCTCCAATGAGGTAGCTTAGGACCGTTCTCTCGTTGCTGGTAGGATGGTTCATTTGTATCATAATAGCTGGGAAGAAACTGTCCTTGAATCTGGAGGTGTCTGGGGTGAGACTCGTCCTTGTCAAGGCTGGTGAAGTTTCGAAGGAGTCAATGGAAGGGAGGTGGGTTTGTGGGCTGTATCCACAATTTCTTACAATTTCTTGAATGGAGCTGTTCGCAAACCATGTTGTGATGCATCCAGATCAATTGCTTTCGATGGTGCATGTGTAGATGTTGGTGAGGGTTGTTGGGGACATACGCAACTTCCGAAGCCTTCTAAGGAAGTAGAGGTGTTGGTGTGCTTTCTTGGCCATTGCATCGATGTGGCTGGTCCAGGACAAGTTGCTGATGGTATTTACTCCTAGGAACTCCAAGCTTTCGATCGTCAATGTATACCCGGGGTATGGGTACAACTTTGTTTCCTGAAGTTGATCACTATCTCCTTGGTCTTGCTGACATTGAGAGAAAGGTTGTTGTCTTGGCACCAGGTTACGTGGTTCTCAATCTCTTTCCTGTACTCTGTCTCATCATTATTTTTATATCTAGCCCATTAAGGTGTGTCATCCGTGAATTGTAAATTGAGATGGATGTCACCCACATTTGAGAGCATAGCACAAAATATTTGTCAAATGGCTGAGATTAGGACATGCGTGTACAGAAGTTACTGAAGGCCAATGTGCAAGTATAGCAGTTAAAAATGAAGGCAAATTGTCTGTTTGCATTTGTAATGAGAAGGTATGATTACAGTCTTATCGTAGTTGTATAGGGCTTTAATAGGACACCATCTGGGGTGTGGTGTGCAGCTTTCACCTCCTTATTGAGGAAAGGATGTACAGTCTTTGGAGATGGAGGGCAGATGCACTGGATTGATTCCAGGCGTAGCAGGGTTGATTTGTTATAATTTAGCATGTTCGTAGTGACGCACCTCACAAAGGAGTGGGTCCTCAGTGTGACAAAGGGAATTCTTCTCCACAAGGCCTGCATAGTGGTCAGCCCTGTGTTTGTTATCATGGACAGGTGCCTGTGCCACAGTTAGACTGTTAAAGGGAGATATAAAATGCTGGAGTAACTCAGCAGGGAAGGCAACATATCTGGACAAAAATGATAGGTGATGTTTTGGGTTGATGCAGACTGAAGAAGGGTCCGGACCCGAAACATCCCCTATCCCTTTTCTCCAAAAGCGATCGTATTGCTGAGCACCTTTGCTCAGTCCCCCTTGGCTGCATGAACTCCCGCTTGCCAAACACTTTAACTCCCCTTTCCATTCCTGTACTGACCTTTCTGTCCTGGGCCTCCTCGATCGTCAGAGTGAGGCCAAATGCAAATTTGAGGAACAGCACCCCATATTTTGCCTACAACCAAGCGGTATGAATTTATTTTCTCTAACTTCAAGAAAATAATGATGAGACAGAGTACAGGAATGAGATTGAGAACCACGTAACCTGGCGCCAAGACAACAACCTTTCTCTCAATGTCAGCGTAGAAATAGATAAAACAACAAATAAATTAGTAGTGGGATAGCCAATATCACATTGGAATTTGTCAATGCCTGATGCTTTGTCATTTTTGTTGGAAGCTTACAGCAGCTATGGGACATTTGTACATGATAAATTGCAGTCACCTCTTTAATGTCCCGTTTGTTTATAATTAGAGCAACATTCCTCAGAGAGCACTAAATCAACAATGGAAATTTAAAAAAAAAGAAATTAAAACATTTTTTTTCCGAGGTTCCAGGACCAGAGGAACAGGCTCAGAATAAAAGGATGGAGATGAGGAGGAATTTTGTTAGCCAAAGGGAAGTGAAATTCATTGCCACAGACAGCTGTGGAGCCCAAGTCATTGGGTAATTTTACAACAGAGATTGATAGGTTCATGATTAGTAATACCCCTGTCCCACTTAGGAAACCTGAACGGAAACCTCTGGAGACTTTGTGCCCCACCCAAGGTTTCCGTGAGGTTCCCGGAGGTTTTTGTCAGTCTCCCTAATGGTCGAAAGTGGTTTCCGCTTCTTCTATGTTCTATCCGCACAGAAACCTTGGGTGGGGCGCAAAGTATCCAGAGGTTTCCGTTCAGGTTTCCTAAGTGGGACAGGGGCATTAGGGCATAAGGGGTTATGGGGAGAAGGTAGAAGAATGGGGTTGAGAGGGAAAAATAGATCATCCATGATTGAATGGTGAAGCAGACTCAATGGGTTAAATGGCTTAATTCTGCTCCCTTGTCTTATGATCTTATGAATAATCTTTTTGTTATTGGCAGGAGTCTTTCCCTGACTCCAAACTCATTGCGGTTAGCTCTAATACATTGCTCATGCCTTTGGACCACAACTCATGAGGCAAATTGCCTGGCATTCATTGTTTCCAAGATACAAGCTGCCACTGGAGGTACGTACGACAGGATACCGAGGAAGTCACAACCCTGTGGCTCAATGTCAGACTGATTCTGACGTTGGGTAATTCGCTGTCTACATACATTGATTTTTGTTGGTCATTACATTTTAAATTAATTTACATTTTTTGTGTCAATGGTAGTTGGCAACTGTGTAAGTGTTAACATAACCCTAGGATTGCCAACTGAACCAGGAGATATTTTGTCTGAAGGAGGGTCTCGACCTGAAACGTCACCCATTCCTTCTCCGCAGAGATGCTGCCTGACCCGATGAGTTACTCCAGCTTTTTGTGTCTATCTTCAGGAGATATTTTAACTCCATAATGCAATCCTATTTTACATTTTCAGTTACTGATGCTGGTGATGCAACTGATGCTGATGCAATGACTTCTTCTTGCGTGTGGCGTGCACAGCCTAAAGTTGCACGACAACTTGTTCTATTTGATCTTATTTGATTGTGCACATCAGGTTGATTGTATTCGTCGAAACAGGGCAGACCACGTGAAGGTTGCAATCTCCCACCCCTGATGCTAGTAGGTAAATAAATCATGTGGTATGCTGGCTTTTGTTGGTCGAGACAATGTGTATGTATCAGAAATTAATGATGCAGCTTTATAGTAGACATTTGGAGTATTGAGTGCGATTCTGGTCTCCCCAACACAGGAACATTGTGGAGGCTTTGGAAAGGGTGCAGAGGAGGTTTATCTAGAAGATGTTCTGTGCATCTTCTGGATTGGACAAAAGGCAATGGCAAGTGACTTAAATTGGTAAGCACTTGCTTTCACAATTTCATTTTTTTAAGAACGGAAGGTTAACCTTGCACTTAAGAAGTAGCCAGGTGAACTAATGTTTAGCATTTTGTTTTATATTTTCAAGCAAAATGTGAAACAATATATTCATGTTTGGGAACCTCATAGTATTTTTGGATAAGATAATTTACCAATGGCACCCTAGGAATTTGTGTATTATCTTGAACATTTGCCAAATAGAAGTGCATATTTAATAAACAGGATATGAACACTTTAATATTTGTTACTGTAAAATTTAGAATGGCATGGCATGAAAAATAGGGTGGCAGGGTGATGCAGCGGTAGAGTTGCTGCCTTACAGCACTTACAGCGCCAGAGATCCAGGTTCAATCCTGACTACGGATGCTGTTTGTAAGGAATTTGTACATTCTCCCTGCGACCGTGTGCGTTTTCTCCGAGATCTCTGGTTTCCTCCCACACTGCAAAGTCGTGCAGGTTTGTAGGTTTATCGGCTTGGTATAAATGTAAATGTCCCTAGTGTATTAGGATAGTGTTAATGTGCGGGGATTGCAGGTCGGCGCTGCCTCGGTGGGCCGAAGGGCCTGTTTCGGCGCTGTATCTCTAAATTAGACTAAACTAAATTAAATTAAATGCCTCATGGTATTCATAAAACATAGCAATGATTGACAAAAAAAATTTTAAATATAGATTTGGTCACAATACAGTTAAGAATGTTCATGAGAAACATTGAACACCACGTAATTCAGAAATGTGAATTTAGAGGATCTAAAAAATAAAATTGCGACATGCTAAGTGTCCTGTGCAGGCAACTTTTAATAGTGACACAGCAATCGAAAATTATATAAATTTGCTATTGGCCATGGCTCAGTGATTAAAGTCCCACTCCAGAGACTTCAGTATGTTATTGTAAATTATTTTCTGAACAGTAGTGAGGAGTGCAGTACTGACAAAGACACAATTTTCCATTTAGTGGAACACTACACTAAGTGGGACCCATTGGGTCCCAGTCACATGGAAGGCTTGGTCCCTCAACGCAACTCATTCCCCCAACTCAATATTCCACCACTCACACATAGCCCCTAACTGCGCAGGCGTGGCTCATTTCCCTTCATCCCCCAGCACTTCCTCCCCCTCCTCTTCATCCTCCCTCTTCTTTCCCCTCTCCTCCTCCCCTCCTCAATCCCTCCCTCACCTCTCCTTTTCCTTTCCCCTACCCTCAGTCACTCCCTCCCTCCCTTCATAACTCAATCTCCCCTCCCTACCGCCCTCCCCACTCCTATCCCTCTATCCCCCACCTCCCCACCTCGCCATATCTCACCCACTATCCCTCCTGACCTCCCCCACTGCCCTCTATTCCCCACTCGCTACCTCCCCCACTTCCCCCCTCCTCTCCCTCCTCACCTCCCCCAATTTCCCCCCTCTCCCTCCCTGCCCCTTCCTCTCCGTCAATCCCCCCTCACCCCACGATCTTGAGTTTGCAGCAGTCGGACTCGCAGTCGGCAGCTCCAGCCGGCAGTGATGCACAAACTCTGCTTGTGCCGCTCCTTCAGCTTTATTCTCCCCACCGGTGAGTGACAGAGGACTCGGCCAATCAGTGCGGCGATGTTGCGCCGGACGGGGTGTCGCCATCCCGGCCTGGGCGTCTTTGTGCCGGATGACTGGCAGGAGAGGAAACCAATCTGCGTCACCCAGAGCCTGGCCGACTGCGAGTCCGACTGGCAGGAGAGGAGACTAATCTGCACATGCGCGTTTTTTAAGATGTTTAAACCTTGATAACTTGTAAACTATACGATCGATCAGAACAAAACTTGTTGCACTTGAGCACAGGAGAACGGTGAGTAAGGTGGCAAAGTTTCTTGGCGCTTTCGTGTACCATTTTTGCGCAAAAAAAAACCCCCACACAAACCGGAAGAGCACATGATCAGAGATTTAGTTATGTATAAACATAGAAAATAGGAGGAGGCCATTCGGCCCTTCGAGCCAGCACCGCCATTCATTGTGATCTTGGCTGATCGTCCTCTATATAGAAACATAGAAAATGTATAGATTAGTCTGAAACTTCGTGGCACACCAAAAGACTGATAGAAGGTATAATTGACGGTATTATGAAATGACAATTGCATAACCTACTCATTGATGCCCAGTTTTTTGATTTATCACATGGCTCAACCCACGGCTTAATTATAACCTTAATCCGAACATGAATTTCAGAGGTGATGTGCAAGTGACTGCCCTTAATATCAAGGTAGAACTTGACTGAGTAATGCACCTATGAGCCCTGGAAAAATAAAGTTAATGGGCATCAAGCAAAAACTAATGCGATAGATGGAGTCAAAACTTGCCGTGAGAGAGGTGGTGGTGTTCGGATGTCTGAAGAAGGGTCTCGACCCAAAACGTCACCCATTGCTCCTCTCCAGAGATGCTGCTTGTCCCGCTGAGTTACTCCACCTTTTTGTGTCTATCTTCGGTTTAAACCAGTATCTGCAATTCCTTCCTACACATTCAACTCTTCAACTCAGCCTCAGGATGTCACAGTCCCTCAGGGCCATGTGTAAAGCTTCACTCAGACAGATTTCTGGATGTTTCGGCTCATTGTACAATGTCTAAATTCCATGTGTAGCTTCTCAGCAAATGAAGCAATCCATGCCTGTATTCACAACATTCAGGCATGAGCCGAGAAGTGGGAAAAATATTTATGTCATTGATGTCCCAGGCAGTAACTATCTTAGCAAGAAAGAATGTAACCACCATTCCTGGAAATCAATGGCATTTTTGTTACTGAGTCCCCCATCACCAATATTCTACGTGTTTCTGATGGAAATTCAATTGGACCAGACAATTACCGTGACCACAATGGAGGGTCACAGACTATCATTTGATGTGTCTCCTGATACCCAATGGCTTTGTGCCATTAACAAGGCACAAAGGTGAGTGAATGCTGTCTGCATGCCTGGATGAATGCAGCTCCATTAACACTCTAGAAACTCAACCCCATCCGGGATCAAATAGCTCACTTAATTGAACCATCCACTGCCCCAAACATTTGTTCCTTACAGCACTACTGCTCAGCGAAAACAATGTGTACCATGTACAGCATAAGCTGCAGTGATCTGCCTCAGCTATTCTCACAGCATTTCAGAACACCTGCAAACTCTATCACACAGGGTGACAAAGGTAGCAAGTACATGGACCATCACGATCTGCAGGTTTCCCTCCTAATCACATAACATCCTTGACTTTGAAATATACCATTATTCTTTCATCATTGTTTGGTCTAATACTTTGAATCCAGATGTTGCAGCCTGATAGAAGTATATAAAATTACGAAAGCCATAGGTAGACAGTCAGAACCTTTTTTCCAGTCTGGAAATATGAAATTCCAGGGGGCAGAGTTTTAAGGTTGGAGGGGCAGCATTTAAAGGAGATGATCGGGGAAGTTTTTTTGCGCAGAGGATGATCAATGCCTGGAAAGTGCTGCCTGGGTGGTGGTGGAAGCAGATGCGATGGTGGCATTTAAGAGACTTTGAATAAGCACATGATTTTGCAGGGAATGGAGGTAATATGGGTTATGTACAAGCAGATAAGAGTTGGTCTCGGCATCATGTTCGGCACAGGCATTGCAATGTTCCTGTGCAGTAGTGTTCCATGTTCAATGTTATATATTCCTCTCTTCCCCCAACAGCACTGTAGAAATGAATTTACAAGTTCACTAAAGTTATTCAAAAGGGGAGCTCACCACCATCTTCTTGAGGGTAATTAGCAAAGGATAATAAACCCTAGTCTTACTGGTGCTACAATATGAATATCAAAAAATATTATTAATTTGAGAGAGCAGGTAGATTGTTTCCTGTATCCTGAACAATATTTTTCATTTACTAATGCCTCTAAAAACATTAAGATTTTGTGTGCAATTTACCTGCCTTATTTCCCAGTTTTCAACATTAGTTATATTTCAACATTACTTGACTGAATGTAAATGCCTTAGACCACATGTACTGTAGCTGTGAAAACCTGTTATATAATGTAACGACTCTATATTTCTCTGATTATTGTTTCAAAACTGAACTTCCAGTAAAAAATGAAGCCAATTTTCTCTTTGGCACTAGTCACTGCCTAGATATTTGAAAAT
Organism: Okamejei kenojei; assembly: GCA_035221665.1. Taxonomy (NCBI): domain Eukaryota; kingdom Metazoa; phylum Chordata; class Chondrichthyes; order Rajiformes; family Rajidae; genus Okamejei; species Okamejei kenojei. The sequence continues at coordinate 88,187,504 of CM069135.1, forward strand.
CAAAGTACAAAGTAAAACATACAGTTAATCAGAAGGTTAAAATGTCATAGTCATACCACACGGAAAGAGGCTTTTAGGCGTCTTGTACAAGCCGACTAGGATGCCGCTTCTAAGTAGACCTATTTATCCCCGTTAGGTTCTTATCCATCTAATCCTTTCCTATCCATGTATCTATCCAAATGTGTTTTAAATATTGTTATTGTACCTACTTCAACTACCTCCTCTGGCAGCTCATTCCATGAGGCCACCGCCCTCTGTGTGAAAATGTTGCCCCTCAGGTCTTTTATTTTAGTTAGCCTTTATTGAGCATAGCTGCTGCTACTATTTTCCAGTGATATGTCCTATAATGCGATAAAATGCTACAAAGATAGTCAGTCTTTATTTTTTTTTTCACGACCTTGTGGAGCTAAAATTTGAACTTCTAAAGAATTTTATGCGAACATTACAATAGTTGCAAGATCTGATGCACCCGTCCTATGTTTTATAACACTCAGCTGCCATAACTTGTAACAAATCAAACATCCCCCCCTCAAGACACTCAAACGAAAACTAGAATTTAAGTGTAATTTCAAATTGTAAATGAAGAGAAGAGCCTTGAATGTTCATTTGCACCAATCATGCCTCCCTTTCATCTGGTCTGATTAGGCCTAGTGCAGTTTCATCAAACTATTCAATCACAGACCTGTCATTCCAGCCGTCTGTTGATTGAAAACAATCATTGCTCTGATGGCACAATTATTCTGACCCTTTAACTAGAGGCTGCTGCGATAATGAAAGGCTGATTATGATAGTTTGTGCCTCTTTCAGTTTCCTGAGAAGGTTAATTTGGGCATCAGACGGATGTTTAATGTGTGCTTGCTTGCTACACTGAGGTAAATGAGAACGTGCTATCTCCGATATTGCATGGATATAGCTCAGCTGTCAATCTTTGTCATTTAGAGATCGTGTCCTGAACGCTAGAGATTGCATTTTAGTTTCTTTCCATGCCATTTATTTATTTCTGCCTTGAGAAGGAAGTTCATTTGCTCGGCGGTGACCTTCACAGCCTTTTGAATAGAACTGCAGTGGAGCTGGCTCTGACTTCTGTTTAGCTTTCTCTGTAAAGGAGATTGTCAGTCAATTCAGAATCTGCCAGGAAAAACCTACGGGGTCATTTCAACATATTACTGTTTACCAGCATAGTTACCACTGTCAGATAGTCTTGTTTTAAAACAAAATGAAAAAGATGAAGTGTAATAAAAACTTGAATTTAAAATTCACGCCTTACGAGAGAGACAGGATAGGCAGGAACGTCTGAGAACAGTTCAGACCTGGGCTATCTTAACTCGCAGAACTCTGAATGGTGTTGATTTTCCTCCTATCCAAAACTACTGGGAAAGAGTTAAATGTGTGGAGAGAGGTTGGGTCTAGGAACTAGTTGCATGTCCTTTCAGATAATGCAGTGTTTTTGTCGTCTCTGATGGATGAAGTTGTGTTTGAACTATTGTAGTCATAGAGTGAGACAGCATGGAAGCAGGCCCAACACGTCCATGCTGACCATGATGCCTCATCTATGCTAGTTCAATTTGCTTGCATTTGGCCAATTTCCCTCTATACCTTTCCTATCCATGTATCTGTCCAGATATCTTATAAATGTTGATATTGTAGCTGCCTCAACTACCTCTTCTGGCAGCTCGTTCTATAAATCTATCACCATCTGAGTGAAAACATTTTTTTTAACTCTCCCCTTAAATCTATGTTCTCTGGTTTTTGATTCCACTACCTGGGTAACTCTCTGTACATCCAGCCTATCTATTCCCTTCATGATTGTATACACCTCTATAATATAATTGAAGACAATTCCAGGAGCTATGAGGGCGACACAGTGGTGCAGCTGGTAAGATCAGTGTGGAGTTTGCCCTGTGGACTGTTTGGATATTCTCCAGGTGCTCTGGTTTCTTCCCACTTCTCAAAGATCTGTCTGCTTGTTGGTTAATTGGCCTGTGAAAATTGCACCGAGTGTACTGGGAAACGGATTGCGAGAGTGGGATAACATAGAACCAGTGTGAATGGATGATCGATGGTGGGTGTGGGCTGCAGGGTCTGTTCTCATGCTGTACTTTTCAGTCATTCAATTCGATCACTATACTTCCCAGACAAGTACCGTGTCTTCCATGTTCAGCAGTCCCACTAACTTTGTCAGCCATGGTCTTGATGTTGTTGGGTAATTTCAACCATATATCTTGTGTCCTGTGACAAAGTGTTACTGACTCAACCAGAAACAGTGGCTGTCCTTGACAGTTCCAAAACAAAATTCCTTACACATAATTTTGAGTTACAGAAAGAGCAAAGGCTATTCGCACAATGATTAATTCCATCTTTCAGCTGCAGCGTTACATGACTATACAGTTAAGTTATTTTAAGTGTATAGTCGTAAAATATACACTTTTATGTATATTTTAATTTAAATTGTTATGAGTATTTTTATTTGATTTGAGGCAGTTCCAGATGCCACCATACTTTAGACAGAATAAATGTTCTTATCTTTCCTTAATTCATCAACCAATTAATTCACATCTATGTTGCCTGGGCCCTGCATCAGGATATTTGGGATACAGGCATATTTAATTTAAAAATACTGCATTTGTATTTATTGGTTTAGTTTAGAGAAACAGCCCTTTGGCCCAACGAGTCCGCATGAACCAGCGATCCCCGCACACTAACAGGATCCTACACACAGCAGGGACAATTTCCAGAGACCAATTAACCTACAAACCCACATGTCTTTGGAATGTGGGAGAAAACCTGAGCACCCGCGAAAAACCACGTGGTCACAGGGAGAACATGCAAATTCCACACAGATAGCACCCATGGTCAGGATCGAACCTGGGTTCCGGGTGCTGTGAGGAAGCAGCTCTACATCTCTGCCACTGTACAGCCTAAGATTTTTAAGGTTTAAAAATTTTAAATTGAAAATTTCTGATTGAATTTTACATCTTGATTTATATTTGTTTTTTGTTTGATATGGAGTTGTACTTTGATTGGAGATGATTGACATGTTTTATAAAAAATCTTGGAATAAGGAACAATATGTTCACTAATAATAGACATTAAACAGGAGAAATAAAACAAAAAAAAAGACCAGATCCAGAGATAAAGCAAAACATTAAAAAAATATTTCATTACTGCAATTCTAAGAGGTAGGAGTTGTAAACAAAGCCGCTGTGAGCAACAGCAATGAATATTTTCTAATTTGATTAACATCTTACAGTGTGCATTAGTTTGCTGTCTCACACCTTTCAAAGCCACAGCAGCCTGAAAAACAGCCTTAGGCCATCGTGCCTGATAGAAAATATCTGTTTTTCCAGACATTTCCCCTCAAAGCTTCAGACATTCAATGGGGAAGTAACTGCAGTAATGAGTTATATTCTGAATTTACTAAAGGGTGAATCAATTAAGAAATTATTTGAATTATCTCTGTGGAATAAACCAAACTCTTGTCATCTACCAATAAATGTCACAAATGTCTAGCAATAATATAATTTTGGCACTATTTGCATCTGCTATTTTATGTCTGTGCTCGGGTGATTGCACAGCTCCAGTTTTATATTTGTCGCCTCAAGTTTTTTGTGCAGAGCTGAATCAGTCTGCCATCAACAGTTCGGGCACAGAGTCTGTTTAGTTTTCAGTTAGGGTTGACAAAGATTCATTGCCCTGAAATGTTAATTTTGTTTCCCTATCCACTTCTGCTGCCTGATCAACTGAGTATTTCCAGCAGTTTTAATTTCAGATTTCCAGCTTTGCAGTTTTTTTGATGTTCAATTGTAGACTCAGTGCAGTGGTTCAAAGTGGAATTTGATGCAGTCATGGGCAGGCAAGTCATTGGTTGAGCTCCACCGCATAATTTGCCTTGAAACCCTTCAGTCTGCAGGCTTCAGCTAGTATGCCAACAAAAGCTTTCATTTACGCAGTGTCTGAGAGTCATCCAGATACACAGCACAGAAAAAGGATCTGCAGCCCAACTCATCCATGCCGACCAAATACCGCATCGTCGTCCCATTTGCCCAATATTGGCACAAATGCCTCGAAAACCTAGAACAGTACAGCACAGGAACGTGCCCTGCTAAGCATCATACAAGCAACATAATCTATGCTCTTATTTGTCGAAGATTTAAATCACAGAGAAAGTGGGCTATTGAGGCTGTGGGATCTGTTGTTATCATCTTGGCAGCATAAAGAATGAGATTATTGCCCATTAGTTGTTGCATTAGGGAGGGTAAATGGACAAGGATTTAGCATATCCTGAGACTGTTCCTGAAACGGACAGCTTCTTCCCGGCTGTTATATGCAACTGAACCAACCTACCGCAACCAGAGAGCAGTCCTGAGCTACTATCTACTTCATTGGTGACCCTCAGACTATCCTTGTTTGGGCACTACTGGCTTTACCTTGCACTAAACGCTAATCCCTTATCATGTTTCTATACACTGTAAATGTCTCAATTGTAATCATGTACTGTCATTCCACTGACTGGAGAGCATGCAACAAAAGCTTTTCACTGAACCTTCGTACATGTGACAAAAAACTAAACTGAACTGAACTGATAATCAAGGATCCTACAAAATATATGAGGTGCTTGAGAGAGGCAGACATGAACATGATGGACTGAATGGCCTCTTTGTGTGCTGGTGGTTTCTATTACCCTTCAACTGTAACTGTTCAACTGCAATTCAAGAATGTCTAACTGTGTGCCAGCAAGGAGTATGGTGTCCTAAAATAAGAAATTAATGAGAAAATAAAGTGATATCTACATATTTGTCAGTGTAATGAAAGGCCATTATGATGTTGCCTTTCCCCATTTGAATTCTTTTTCAACCTCCCATCACCAGAGATGATGACAATTATATCGTGCCAAGAGGATCTAAAATATCTAAGCTTGTTGCTGTTCCTGGTTTACTTATCTAAGGATAATAAATCACATCTGTCTATTGCGCTAATATCTTGGGTGGATATTAAACAATGCAGGCATTGATTTATTTAGGCAAATGTTCTGTTGATAAACAGAGGTTGATGTTAAAAGCAATTATACATTAAATAAAATATAAATACAGTTACGGTACAGTCAAGTGAGATATTTAAAACAGATCTAGTTATCAAGTATTTTAATTAAAAGTAATCCCAAATGCAAAATAATGGCTCCTGGAGTATTATGGATCGTGCAGGGTTCATTGTAGGTGAGTGGACCCAGAGCTGTGGGACAGACAGAGTAAGGAATGCAGTATGCAGGTCAGGGTAAGATCAGCACATGAAAAGATCCTCTGACATTTTTAGTTCCTCAACGTTATAACGTTACGTGACAGCTCCGATATGGAGGATGGCACAATCCTCTATTAAATTTAATTTAACAAAACAATACATCAGCAATTTGGCGCATATCAAATTTATTAATATAATTTATTTCCCATATATATTGCTTATCGCAGTGAGTATTATAAGTTTTGAAAACTGTATGGATTTCTATCTTTATACAGAACATGAAGTGCTGGAGTAACTCGACAGCAGCATTTCTGGAGGGAGTAGATAGACAATAGCATGATTGGGGACCCTTCTCGGAATCACTGTAGTATGGGCAGGAAGATGGGGGGGAAAAGTGGGGTAGGACAATGTCTGGCAAGTGATAGGTGGATACAGTGTGGTGAGGTATTGACTGGTGGAAGGATGGACAAAGGCTAAAGATTAAAAGGAGACAAAAGAGTGAGAAAAGGGAGACGAGGGGGCAACAGTGTCAGATGAGGAGGGACGATGAGTGAAAGTAAAGCCAGTAAAATTGAACAATAAATGTAAAACCATAAGTGAAAAGGGATGGGTTGGGGGGGGGGGAAACAGAGACAGGAAAAATGCGAAAACTGGGTGTACATCGGGAAGGCATAGGAAAGAGATAAGGCAGGGTCATAAGGAATAGGAGAATTAGGCTATTCAGCCCATCAAGTCTCCGCCATTCAATCATGGGTGATCCATCTCTCCCTCCTATCCCCATTCTGCTGCCTTCTCCCCATAACCTCTGACACCTGTACGGGTGTCAGGGGTAGTGTTACCTAGAATTTGAGAATTTGGTGTGCATACCATTGGGTTGTAAGCTACTCAAGAGGAATATGAGATCCTGCCTGACCTACTGAATTACTCCAGCACATTTAAAAAAATCAATTTGTTGTCATCACAGTCTTTGAGGTCCCAGCAATATAATTGATCCACAGATTTTGTGTCTTATACTGTTCTGGTGTGATGTTTTCATTTCTTTCCACAATTGGTAGGGATGATATACTTTAGCTGATTTTGTTTATACGTAGTTCCAGGATTTATTTGCAATATTTTAAATTGTGGAAAACCAAGGGGAAATTGCACAACTTTGAGAAAGCAAGAATTAATAGCTAATTTGGCCGTGTGGATTAAAAAAAAATGAAATCCAGCCTGGACCTGTTGTCGGAAAATTGTAAATTAAGTTAATTGTAGTTTTTATGAGATTACAGAAAGGCATTTGATAATGTGCCAAATCATAAGACTGTTAGAAAATTACAGACCGAAATTAAGGAATTAAAGGTCGTCCCTTTAGGAAGGAGATGAGAAGGAATTTCTTTAGTCAGAGGGTGGTGAATCTATGGGATTCATTGCCACAGAAGGCTGTGGATGCCGTCAATGGATATTTTTAAGGCAGAGATGGATAGATTCTTGATTAGTATTGGTGTCAGGGGTCATAGGGAGAAGGGGGGAGAATGGTAACCCCATTCTCCAATGAGGGGAGAAATAGATCAACCATGATTAAATGGCGAAGTAGGCTTGATGTGCCGAAAAGATGATAAACTAAAAGGGACATGAAAGCATGGATAAAAAACTGGCTTTGGGTAATTACTGTAAGTATAAGGATGAACCATTAATTTTTTGAGCTGGGGGAAGACCTCGTGGGTCAGTAATAAGTTAATTGCTTTTCTTGGGGTATCTTGAACTTGGGGTATTTTCTTGGGAGCTTTTCTTGGGGTATTTTCTTGGGAGCTTTTCTTGGGGTATATTGAAGGACTAAACAGCCTCTTTCCATAATGCAATCATTCTATGATTTTGTAACATTAATGACCTTGCTATTGGGCACTATTTCTAAATCTGCAAATGATACAAACCTGGAAGCATGGTTTATAATTGGGAAGATAATACTGGAATGGACATACACAACCCATAGGAGCTTAATGTCGTGATGTAATACGTTTCGGAAGGAACAACAATATAAATTGCGGGCTTTAATTATTATTTATTTTGATTACTTCTTCCATTATCCTGGCATTCACATTCATTCACTTGCCATGGGCTCACACTCAGGGTTTTATTCCCTTAAACAATTTGCCATCTCATGTTCTTTTTACCTTCTAACGTTTGTTTTGCCTTCTAAGCCTTGAATTAAATGAATCATGGTAATACTCCATCTTTGCTTGCACCCACTATATTTCTGTTCAGCGAATGCCTTGGAAATTCTGGTGCATTTCTGGTCAATTGTTATCGAATGCATTTACTTTGCAGATTTTAGAAGTGATAAATATTTTTGAATGTGTATTATTTCTGATGTTTCTTATTTTCCCAGTTTCCATCTGAGATTACATGGAGTGGGATTTCAACATCAGTCGTTAGGAATATTTTAGGAATATATTTTGATAAGTAGAATCGTTCTAGATTTTTGTTGGAGAATTATTAATTTGATAAGTTATGGTCCAAGCGTGGGCAGGTAGGACTAGTGTAGATGGGGCATGTTGATCGGTGTGGGCAGGTTGGGTCAAAGGGCTTGTATGCTGCATGACTTTATGACTCTATGACTATTTGGCAACATCCACTACTTCCTCTTCTTCCTTCGAAGGCTTAGGAAGTTTGGCATGTCCCCTACAACTCTCACCAACTTCTACAGATGCACCATAGAAAGCATTTTATCAGGATGCATCACAGCTTGGATTTGGGAACAGCTCCATCCAGGACTGTTAGAAATTGCAGCGGATTGTGAACGCAGCCCAGACCAGATCACACACACCAACCCCCCTCTATTGATTCCATTTAAACCCCATGCTGCCTCGGCCAGGTCAGCAGCATAATCAAGGATCGACCTTGGCCGCTCCCTCTTCTCACCTCTCCCATCGTGCAGAAGTTATAGAAGTGTGAAAATGCACACCACCAGATTCATGGACTGTTTCTTCCCAACCGAATCATCCCACCTCAACAAGAGAGCAGAGCTAAACAACTATCTACCTCTTTGATGTCCCTCAGACTATCCTTAACCGGACTTTGCTGGCTTTGCCTTGCACTAAACGTTATTCCCTTATCATGTATCGATACACAGTAAATGGATTGATTGTAATCATGTATTGTCTTTCTGCTGACTGGTTAGCACGCAACAAAAAGCTTTTTACTGTAACTCAGTACACGTGACAATAAACTGAACCGAACACTAATTCAATGGTCAAATTTTAAATTATTATTATTATTGATAATTTATAACATATTGGATTTCTTCTTGCACTAAAAGACTAATGGGCCTATTTTGTTTCTGTTTAACAGCTGGCAGTGAGGTGGTTGGAACATGGTTGTCGTTATCAGTACATGGATGAACTCTTAGAGTACATACGCTTTGGTCTAATGGATGTGAATACACTTAACGCGGTGGCCCTGTCTCACCCTCTAGTACAGGCCAGTGAAAGAGCCACAGCTTTCATTAATGAGTCGTTGGAGTACCACCAGAGTATCTATGCACAGCCCATATGGCAAACCATCAGGACACGGCCTCGTTTCCAGTCAAAAACACTTTATATTGTAGGCGGTAAGAAACGTGAGATTTGCAAAGTGAGAGACCTGCGGTATTTTAACCCAGTGAACCAGGAGAACGTTCACATCGCCGGCGTTTCAAACTGGAGTGAGCTTTCTCCAATGCCCATCGGGAGAAGTCATCATTGCGTGACTGTCATGGGAGACTTCCTCTTTGTGGCGGGTGGGGAGGTGGAACACGCGACGGGCCGCACTTGTGCAGTCAGGACTGCATGCCGCTATGACCCTCGCAGCAACACCTGGACAGAGATAGCTCCCATGAAAAACTGCCGAGAGCATTTTGTACTTGGTACCTTAGATGAATACTTGTATGCAGTGGGTGGAAGAAATGAGCTGCGACAGGTTTTGCCCACTGTGGAGAGGTACTGCACAAAGAAGAACAAGTGGACTTTTGTACAGTCATTTGATAGATCGCTGTCTTGTCATGCAGGATGTATGGCTGATGGGCTGCTTTGGATATCAGGTAAGGGAGCACAATTTGAGTTTTAATTCCCGCCAGTATATATTTTCCATGCAATAATCAGGTGTCATTTATTTGGGTAAAGGTGAGGCTCTGTGAAATGTGATGCATTAGGATAGCAAAATTCTTAAATGGTTCATTGAGTAAATGCCAGCTCTGCTATATATTCCTGTACTAATATGGAACTGGAGAGCTAAAACCAATTGCCATGTTTTTTGCTGCCTCCACCTCTCCTGGTTATTTCTTCAGAAAATTCAATAAGCTAATAAAGAAGGATGTTTATATTTCCAGTTGAGTGCAAGTGACAAGTGCTGAGCACATTATGTTTTTTAATTTATCCCAAATATTACATTTGTGGTGGTGGATTGCAGCAAAGTTAAATACAGTGTGTTGAATTGCAGTTTTGAAAACAAAAAGACCTTGGGCTACAAATCCATAGCTCCTGGAAAGTGGTGACACAGGTGGTTACGGTAGTGAAAAAGACATTTGGTCGGTTTGTCTTCCTCGGCCTTCATAAAGAGAGGAGTTGAGTATAGGGGCAAATGGGTCCTTCTGCAGCTGTTCAGGATCCTGGTGAGACCACACCTGGAGTATTGTGTGCAGTTTTTGTTTCCTAATTTGAGGAAGGACATTCTTGCTATTGAGGGAGTGCAGTTTAGGTTTACAAGGTTAATTCCATAGATGGTGGGACTGTCATATGATGAAAGAATGGAGCGACTGGGCTTGCATTCATTAGAATTTAGAAGGATGAGACGGGATCTTATAAAAATTATTAAGGGATTGGTCATGCTAGATGCAAGATAGGCCATTTAGAACTGAGATGAAAAAAAACTTTTTCACACAGAGAGTTGTGAATTTGTGGAATTCACTGCCTCAGAAGGCAGTGGAGGCTGATTCACTGGATGTATTCAAAAGAGAGCTAGATAGAGCTCTTAGGGCTAGCTGATTCAAGGGATATAGGGAGAAGGCAGGAACGGGTTATTGATTGTGGATGATCAGCCATGATCACATTGGATGGTGGTGCTGGCTCGAAGGGCCGAAAGGCCTACTCCTGCACCTATTGTTTATGTATCTATGTATTGAGTATGAGTTGTGACATCATTTTGACGCTGTACAACCTTTCAGTTTGATCACACTTCACGCTTGGAGTATTGTGCACATTTCTAGTCATTGCACTGCAGGAAGGATGTGGTAGCAATAGAGAATGCAGAAGAGATTAACTACCGTTTTGCAAAAATCAAAAACAGTAGTTAACAGGAGAGATTGGATAGACTGGGTTTATTCTCATTGGAACATGGGAAGTTAGGGATAGACAATAGACAATAGGTGCAGTAGGCCATTCGGCCCTTCGAGCCAGCACCGCCATTCAATGTGATCATGGTGAGCCAGATGCAACGAAATTTTGTTCAGACTTGCATTTGTTGGTGTATTTTTGAATGACAATAAAGTCTTGATTGATTGATCCCCAATCAGTATCCCGCTCCTGCCTTCTCCCCATATCCCCTGACTCCGCTATCTTTAAGAGCCCTATCTAGCTCGCTCTTGAAAGCATCCAGAGAACCTGCCTCCACTTGAGGCAGAGAAATCCACAGACTCACAACTCTCTGTGAGAAAAAGTGTTTCCTCGTCTCCATTCTAAATGGCTTACCCCTTATTCTTAAACTGTGGCCCCTGGTTTTGAACTCCCCCAACATCGGGAACATGCCTCTAGCGTGTCCAAACCCTTAACAATCTTATATGTTTCCCCATAGAGGTTTTAACATTTATGAGGGTACAGGTAGAATTTTTTTTTGCAGGGCAAAGAACTCTACAATAGAGGAAAAATTCAAAACAGATCTTGGGTAAATGTTTCACACGGAGCGTGGTGGTTATTTGAAATGATCTGCCAGATGACCCGATAGGTGCAGATCTGATACAATGTTTAATAGGCATTTTGGCAGGGATTTGAATAGGAAAGACATAGTGGATTGCAGGCCTACTGCATGGATTGGCATAACCATAAGCATCTTTTTTTAATCGCTGTACAATTCTCTGATAGTGTTTGTTTAAAGGAATAAAGTGTCTGGTCAATTGCAAGGAGGTAACTGGGAAAATATTCAGATCTTGTTTGAAGTGTTTTGGAAGCTGGCTCTTCAGCGCATCGTGCCCATGCTGATCAATATGACCAATCTAGGCTAGTCCCATTTGCCCTCTAAAAAATTCTGATCCATTTATCCATAGAGTCATACAGCGTGGGAACAGACCCTTCGGTCCAACATGCCCACACCGACCAACATGTCCCATCTACACTAGCCCATATTCCTCTAAACCTATCATATCCATGTACCTTTCTAATTATTTCTTAAACAGTCCAAATGGTCTTTTAAGTGTTATTACTGTAACACCTGCCTCAACTGCTTCCTCAATGGCACCTCATTCCATTTACCCACCACCCTCTGTGTGAAAAAGTTTCTTCTCAGGTTATTGTTAAATCTTTCCCCTATTTGTTGATTTCTCCTCTGCTGAGAACATAACTCTGTGCATTCACTCTATCTATTCTCTTCATAATTTAATATACCCCTTAAAATCACCCCTCAGCCTCCATGATAAACTCCTAACCTACCTAGCCTCTTGCCATACCTTAGGTCCTCGAATCCAGGCAACATTCTTACAAATTTTCTCTGCACCCTTTCCAGCTTAATGGCTTCTTTCCAATAGCAGGCCGAACAAACCGGAATACAATACTCTAAATGGGTCCTCAACAATGTCTTATACAACTGAAACATAATGTCCCAACTTCTTTACTCAATAGCCTGTCTGATATAAACGTCAACCTGCTAAAAGACCCTTCACCATCCTATCTATCTATGATGTAACATTCAGGGAACTATGTACTTGTAGTGTAAGATCCCTTTGCTCTATAACACTCCCCAGGGCCCAAAATGCTGGAGTATCTCTGTGGGACAGGCAGCATCTCTGGATAGAAGGAATGGGTGACTTTTAAGGGTCGAGACCCTTCTTCAGACTGACCCGAAATATTACCCTGAGCTTGAAGAAGGTTCTCAACCCGAAACATAACCCATTCCTTCTATCCAGAGATGCTGCCTGGCCTGCTGAGTTACTCCAGCATTTTGTGCCTATCTTCGGTGTAAACCAGCATCTGCAGTTCCTTCCTACACTCCCCAGGGCCCACCGTTTACTGTGTAGGACCTGTTCAAGTACAACTTCCCAAAATACGACAGCTCAAACTGAACTGAACTGGGTGAGTGGGCCATTCCTCGGCTCACTCACCCAGCTGATCAAAATCTTGATAACATCATCACTGTCCACGATACCATGTTTTATCATAATCACTTCCATATACGTAACCTGCTGGTTGATACTGACTTGGACCAGGATCTAATTAAAACTAGATAGAAACGTAGAAAATAGGTGCAAGAGTAGGCTAATATTCAATATGATCATGGCTGATTATCCAAAATCAGTACCCTGTTCCAGCTGTTTCCCCATATCCCTTGATTCCCTTCACCCCAAGAGCTAAATCTAACTCTCTCTTGAAATGAATACCAGTTATATCTAGTCTGAAGAAGGGTCTTGAACCAAAACATAACATATCCATTTTATCCAGAGATGCTGACCTGCTGAGTTACTCCAGCATTTTGTGTCTATCTCAGGATCTAGTTAACATTGTGCACAGAGGCAGAAGTGGTAATAAGATTTTGCTGAAAGAATTGAGATGCCATGGTCCAAGAATGCATATGTCCGGCAGACTATTATGTGAGCCTTGTTAAAAATAATATAACTAGGGCAATAGAGCTTCAAATTAATCTGGTGCACTTGGGAGCACTCTGAAAAGGGGAAAATGGAAAAATGGAAAAACTTTAAGAAAATGATCATGGTTATAGCATTTTGGTCAGAATGAACAGCATACGTCAGAAATAGAAAATCAAGCAAATTAATACGGGCATTGGTGAAAAACGGAAAAATGCTAGCTAAAATCGTAGAAACTCATCCATAATCTATTTTGCAAAGGTTGCAATATAGTAGTGGTTGCCCATTGTATTTTCCCTTAAAAATGTAGAGTCATTGACTTAAATATGTTTCAACAGATTCCCACTCCCGAGCTGTGATTGTTGAGTGATCACGGTTCAGAACTAAACATTCTGTTTGATTTATTAGAAAGGTGTCAGAATGCATCTTACCTTGAAAAATCAAGATGTAGAATTGGCTTTGAAGAAGCTAAGATCATAAAATACAGGGACTGGTCAATAGGTGATTTAACAGTTGTGGCAGTATTAGACTCAGAATAAATAAGAAAATGAATCTGAATGAAACAAGGTTAATTCAGTAGGGAGACAAATAAGGTCGAGAAACTCAGCGGGTGAGGCAGCATCTATGGAGCGAAGGAATAGGCAACGTTTCGGGTCGAGACCTTTCTTCAGACTCGGTTAATTCAGTTATCTTCACAGAGGCTACATTCAATGCAGAGAGTAAAGGTGAGATAGTTTATTGAGATTGGAATGATGAATAACTATTCTATTAAAGACAAATTTTGATTTAGTAGTTAATTTGAGCATTGTTAATTAATAACCTTGTGCGAGAGGAGACTTTGGGGAAGAATGGTTGAAGTAATATTTTGTGACTAGTCTTAAACTAGGATATAAAACTTGGACAAAGTAAAAGATTTAAATATGAAAGGAGAGATTGGTGAGATAGATTGGGAAACTAGATTAAAAGACGTAATACTTTATACGCAATTACAAATATTTAAAGAAATCCTAAATCCTAAAAAAATAAATGTTAACAAATTAACGTGATCAAATTGTGGCTAATCAGAGTAGTCAAAGATGGCGTTAGATTAAGGGCTTATTATGTGGGCAAAGAAAATCAAATGTAAGTTTTGGGAATTTAGGAAAGGATCACCAATAAATTGACTGAGAATGAAAACTGAGTGCGAAACTAGCAAAAGGGATAAAAGTATTTACAAAAGCATTAATTGGTAATATAAAAAGGATTAGTGCAAATAACTAGGCAGAAACATTACATTATAGACAATGTGGGACACTGAAGGAGGCTCGCTGTATCTGTTGCAGATAAAAAGAGTGACTCTGCCTTATTCCACCTTCCTGCAATTGTTCCATAGGTCACAATCCATGTTTCTTTTAAAAGTAATGAGGGTTTCTGCCTCCCTGAATAACAATGATAATTGGCACCATCCTCCACAAAACACTGATCAAACATTATGTTAAGAAAATACTGGTTGCAAGGTGCCGGTCCCTCATATGCATTTTTATTCCTTCGATCAGCCCACCATAGATGACTTACCATAAACCTTCCTAATATCCATGTAGGCACACAAAACACACTTACCTCACCAACCTCCACGTTACTTTCTCAAGGCATCCAACCAAGTTAGTCATCATGACCTTCTCTTAATAAGTCTATGTTGATTGTCCCTGATTATTCTGTGTCCTTCTGAATGCAGTTTTATGATGTCCCACAGAACTGATTCCAATAATGTGTCCACTTCCAAAGCTAAATTAATTGTCTTGTGATTACTTGGGTCACATCTTATTCTGTTTTTAAACAATGGTAAAAAGTTGTTTTTTCAGTCATCACTGCCAGCCCAATGTAAAGGAAGAATGATTTATCATGGTTCCCCCTGGACTGGAATGAGGTAAACTTAACTCCTCTTTCAAGGTAAAGATGACAGCCCAATTTGAACTGGCAAGCACCATAAGGGTAAATACTAGAATCAATCATGGTATGGAGGACCAATGTCCTTTAGAAAAATGTATGTTTGGGGAGAGTCACAATGAATTAATAAGACAAGATTTATGGATAGGAAAGGTTCAGAGGGATATGGGACGAGCATGAATCTTGGTCGGCATGGGCAGATTGGCCTGGAGGGCATGTCCATGCTTTATGATCCCATGACTGTAAAATAGTGTTTGAAAATGAATTAGTTGGAGTTTTTTTGAGATGATAACTGGTAGATTGTGGCTGGTAGATTGTGAGGGCAGTAGTGGATGCGGTATATTTGTAATTGTGACACTTAAAGGGTAGGATCTCAAAGGTAGAAATAAATTGATTTCATTGTGTTTCCACATGTTTCCTGGGCTTGCTGAAATCACCAGAGAAAGTATGATGTGAACGCAGTGGCAATTGAGGAGATTGGAGATATGTCAGGGAAATATGCCAAGGAGCACTGACACCTCACGACTGCTTACTTGTCTGCTACTATGAAAACCTTTGTTGACAGTGATACTGCTGATAGAGATTACTTTGCACATTCTGGATGTTATTTTTACAAATTTAGATTTTTTTTACAGCTTTGGAAGTTTATACATCAGATTCGCGCTTCATTCTGCCATTTCCTTCTGGTGCACTCCCAAGGGCAAAATCCATCAAACTGCGTGCAATCACTCTTTAAATGCTGGAAATGAAATTGCCTCATGCAGGTTGTTGATATTATCCATTCATGTTATTTGGTGGGGAAGCACTAAAATGCTGTGCCAAACACGGGTTAAAAACCATAGATAGACACAAAAAGCTGGAGTAACTCAGTGGGACAGGCAGCATCTCTGGAGAGAAGGAATGGGTGATGTTTCGGGTCAAGACCCTTCTTCAGACTGGTTAGGGATAAGGGAAACGTGAGATATAGGCGATGATGTAGAGAGATAAAGAACAATGAATGAAAGATATGCTAAAATGTAACGATAATAAGGCCATTGTTAACTGTTCGTTAGGTGAAAATGAGAAGCTGGTGTGACGGGTGGGAGAGGGACAGAGAGAGATGCCGGGGCTACCTGAAGTTAGATAAATCAATATCATACCTCTGGGCTGTAAGCTGCCCAAGCGAAATATGAGATGCTGTTCCTTGTCGTGTAAATTGTCGAATGGTATGCGACTAGGGAAAACAGAGTGAAACAATATCAAGATTAACATAATGGAAGACATAAAAGAATCAAAACTTGATTTTGCTCATCGCTAATTATGGTTTCAAGGCTTTTAATAACTAGGTTTTGCTGTAATTTTTAACATTACTTTGGGGACAAAATGCATCAGTTATGCCAGAAACATCGCTGTGAATTTTTGATTGTCAGTCACGATTAGTTAGAAATACTGCAATTATTACATCGATGATTAAAACCATGGCAGCTGGTAGTACTTGAAAACAAACTGCAAGTAACAAATTGCACACTGTAAAATCACAATGAATAGAAAGAGGTTAGCCAAATTAACAATAAAAAAAAAATCTTGAGGGGGAAAATAGTCTTCCGCAGTTTTCTGGGAGGCTTCAAATTTCACAGACTTAAATCTACGAAAGGCTTCTTTACGCCTCTACCTTTCCTCTTCTATTTCTTAGTGGTCAGAAATGGTCTTCCCTGCAAGTGCTTGAAAAACTGCATTTCCTACCAAAAAAAAATGCTGTTGCAAGTGCTTAGTTTGAAAACAGGGAAAACATTTGAACATTTAACAAATTATGTACATTTGAGGGTGTTTAAATTATTGGACCTTGTTGCATTATTCGTGGATAAATGTAGATATAAAAAAATAAATTTGCAGATATCCATATGCATAATAGTTGCACCCACTGTCAGAAAATTTATAATCTTGAACATGCGTCTTTGCAATCAGCATAAGTCATGGCAGACCTTATTCTCACTCCTATTTCCAGAGTGCTTGTCACAGTGTTCGCAGACTCTGCACTAGATGGAATAGGGGGTGCCTGACTCAATGGTTGGATGTATGGCTAGGGATGTTGTATGCTGCTTCCAAAGTTTGTGCATTGTCTTCCATTGTAGAGACATCTTACCAGATGTTCCTTCTCTATTTGACTGACCGCAACCAATGGATTTTGTGAGTCTGTGAAGAAATTGTCAAAGGGACTTTGAGAATGCCCTGGTGTCCCAGCTACACTACTCCCACCTGGCCACGTTTGGTCCATATCCATCCAAACCTGCCCTGCCCATGCACCTGTAGGAAAGAACTTTAGATGCTAGTTTAAATCAAAGCTAGACAAAAAAATTCAGCGGGACAGGCAGCATCTTTGGAGAGAAGGAACGGGTGACGTTTCGGGTCGAGATCAGTCTGAGGAAGGGTCTCGACCTGAGGTGTCACCCGTTCCTTCTCTCCAATGATGCTTCCTTTCCCACTGACTTACTCCAGCATTTTGTGTCTATGCATGCACCTGTCTCACTGTATCTTAAAGGTTGGGATAGCCCCTGCCTCAACCACCTCTCTGGTACCTTGTTTCATACACCCACCACATTTGTGTGAAAACAAATACCCCTCATATTCCTATTAAATCTTTTCTCCTTCACCTTAAACCTATGTCCTCTGGTCCTCAATGTATTTTCATAAAATTCCTAGAAATCGCTTGCTGTGCTGAAACTTGGCTTAGGAGAGTAATTGTTTTGAAAGTCTAGTATTGGGTACATGGAACATGTGGCCCACCCAACAGAGCTGGTTGAGCATGATTAGACTTTCAATGTTGAGGATGTAGACCTGGGAGAGGACACTTGTCATCGTCTTCCCCTATGCTGCCACTGCATTTCAAGTTTATTTTCACTGACAAATAACCCTGGAGACAATGAAGGACTATCAGAGTATTGCATCAATTTGCTAGTTCATCAGCAGCCTGCGTGTGTGGAGCAGACCAGCAAACAGCGCAGCAGGTCATTTTCGACTGCGCTGTCCTCCACCCACCTGGTGGAGGGGTAGACCTCAAGGTCCTCGACAACAGCACATTGAACTGGCTATAACACATGGAGGCAGTTAGAAACAACTGCTGCCTCAAACGCAAGAAGACTAGTTCACACTCTGACATAACCCTAAACCTTCTAGCCTTGACGGCCTCAGAGTGGCACTCCACAGGGGCGGCCAGGTAGCACAGCGGCCGAGTTGCTGCTTTACAGCGCCAGAGACCGCGTGGGTTTCCCCCTGGCGCTCCGGTTTTGTCCCGCATTCCAAAGACGTACAGGTTTGTAGGTTAATTTGGCTATGGTAAAAATAGTAAGATGTCCCTAGTGTGCAGGTGAGTGCTGCTGTATGGGAGTGATCACTGCTCGGCGCAGAGGGCCTGTATCCGCACTGTATCTCTAAACTAAATTAATCTAAGATATTTTATTGATGTCACATATCTGTGTTGAACATTCTTGACTGGCCAAGAAGCTGCAGTCTACAGCTGACACTCCTATCCCAGTGTTCTTCCTGGTCATCTGCTGAATCCTCAGTTTTTCATTTTCCAAATTATACTCTTGGGGAAAACACTCAATTTGGTACAAAAGGATGGGAGAACAGATACACAAAATAGGCACCATATACGTTTGTTTCGACAGTGTTGGCATGGGTTGTTTAATTTTAAAAAAAAAGTGGATGTGGATACTTTTCTTTTAATGAAGTGCTGGTTGATTGAAAGATACAGCATGGAAACGGCCCCTTCACCTCCCCCCTCCCGCAGTCCACGCCAACCATCGATCACCCATTCAGACTGGTTTTGTTATCCCACTTGCGCTTCCACTTCCTAAACACTAGGGGCATTTTACAGAGACTAATTAACCTACAAATCTTCATTGGGACATGGGAGGATACCAGGGTATGCAGAGGAGACCCACGCAGTCACAGCAAGAATGTGTACCCAAGGTCAGGATCGAATATGCATCTCTTAGGCTGAGGCAGCAGCTCTACTGTCTCTGCATCACTGTCCTGCCCAGTCTTAGAAGTGACGGAAACCTAATTGGACGGTGACCATCAAAGTGAGAAGAATCACGACACATTTGGTGAACGAGGGACGTGCGTTTGTTGACCTTCTTTCAACCAGCTTGTCTTTTAGAGTTAAGATAAAAGGGCCACGGTAGTTGTTAATTTGTCTTTTTCTATCTCATCTGACCACTCTATATATTATACCGACCCGGAAGATGGCAATGACTGATCCCTCATTATGGGAAACAGGCACAACATGCTGTTGTGGTCCTATCAATGTCATTAGTTCCTGCATTAACCACAACCTGTGGCTGATTAATTTAGCCCACATAAATGTCTATCCTCAACCTATTTGATGTCCTTTACTCCAGCATTAAGCACATGGCATGCAGTCTGAAATTAGTCATAGACTCTGAATAAAAGGATGTTCCTTTAGGAACGAGATGAGGAGGAATATCTTTAATCAGAGGGTGGTAAATCTGTGGAATTCATTGCCACAGAAGACTGTGGAGGCCAAGACAATGGATAGTTTTAAGGCATAGATTCTTGATTAGTACGGGTGTCAGGGGGTATGGGAAGAAGGCAGGAGAATGGGGTTGAGAGGGAAAGAAAGATCAGCCATAATTGAATGGCAGAGTAGACTTGATGGGCTGAATGGCCTAATTCTGATCCTATCGCTTCTGAACCATTTAAGCAAAATGTCCCTCTGTCTGTCTCTGTCTCCATCTATGATCCATGTCTTCCTACATGCATTCTAGGGCTCAAAAGTAGCAGGCTACACGGAGTCAATTACCACAGAATGACTTGCATTGTTTTCAGCTGGGGACTAATCTTTGACCAAATTCTGACTTTTAAGGTCAGGACTTGGCCAGTTCCACCCCCCTGAGTCAATGTGTACATAGTGAAGTCTTTGCAGTTTCACAAATTTGCCTCTCCATTGGGATATTACACAACGCAAATTGCATTTTTAATCAATATTTTATTGTCACGTGCTGAGGTAGTCAAAATTATTGTTTAACATATAATTCAGTAAAATCACACATACATAAACACAATCACAATCAAGAATGCAAGTTTGTAGTATAAGAATAGAAGATTTCAATGAAGCAGTACACAGAGTTGCATCACAGAGCTATGTTTCCTAGCCAACAGCTGCTACAATCTTTTTTGAGAAAAATGCAAAAAAGACAAACCACTGAAATTAAAACTGTACATGCTGTTGATCTGAAATTAAAACTACAGAGGAGAGCCAGAGTTTCTTGCCAGAGACACACTGTCAAGACAGAAACCAAGAGCTGTAGAATCATCTTTAACAACATCAGGTGATTTAATCATGGCTGCACTGAAACCTTAGCATGCTGATTAGACCCCTGGTAAGCAAATAGAATGAAATGTTAATCTGTCTGATACGCTCAATAGGTGAGCCCTGGAATCCATGGGGCTTTGATTGCAAGGGATGATGTGCCAGCATGAGGTAGCATAACGTAACTGAAAAATCAGCTTAATGAATTTTGAGAACTTTAACAGGCAAATGCACCTCACTTTTAAGCAAATTAAACAATAAGGACACTCTAAATTAATACCTGTTTTTGTACAATCAAATTTGTATGCAAATCTTCAGAGTTCCTCGCTGATAGATAGGCATGAATATAAAGTGCACATGTGGATGGAATTACATTCCGAAACGGAACTGAACACTGAATATGTTCTCTTTAAAATACAAATAATAGATATTCCATGGTGTTCTCCTCCCAAATAAAAAAATATTCACTGCTTGTCAAGCATTCACCATGTCAAGGAGACTATCAGCCAAATCAGTGAGAGATTAGCTCTGTATTTTCTGTGTGGGATACATACCAGCTTCCGAGCAGCATGTTTCAAGAGGTGTAGGAAGGAACTGCAGATGCTGGTTTACACCGAAGATAGACACAAAATGCAGGAGTAACTCAGCGGGACAGGCAGCAATTCTCAGGAGAAAAGGAATGCGTGACCTTTTGGGTCTGAAGGATCTCAACCTGAAAAGTCACCCATTCCTTCTCTCCAGAGATGCTGCCTTGTTCCGCTGAGTTACTCCAGCATGTTGTGTCTATGTATTTAGGGGTGATACTAACCATGTGACCCACGGGCTGCATTAACCCTCCGAGGATGAATAAAGTTGTATTGTGTCGTAATTAGAGTGGCAGGGGAGTAGGAGTCAGAGCAGCAGGTCAACAAGTGGAGGAATTGAGGGGAAGGTAGAGGTTACCACCTGGGGCGCCGCACGATGGCAGCCTCGCCAAGTCTTTTTTTGTTGTTGTTATTTTTAGAGAGTTTTAAAATTTTACGTAAATGTTCTCTGGTTTGTTTTTTTTTGGGGGGTGGGGAGGGGGTTGGGGGAATCTTTTTTTTGCAGTCTCTTACCTCGCCGGAGATGCGATTGCTTTTTGGGTCGTATTTCCGGTTGCTCTGCGGCCTAACATCATGGAGCGGGCAGCCTCCCTCGGGACTGACTGAGCCCCACTCCGGGGCGTGGACGAATTCATTGGGGTCGATTTCTTGCCTGGGATCGCTCCAATCGCGGCCTGCGGATTTTATCATCTAGGGCTTGCAGTCTCAAAAGAGACTGAGTCGGGAGCTCTGGAAGCCGCACGACGTTCGAGTAGCCCCGTCCCGGGGTCAGATCTCCCGGCGTGGGGGTGCTGAGATCCCCCCCCCCCCCGATGCAGGAGCTGATCGCCCCAACGAGGAGGCCCGCTGCTGGCTACGGGAGTATGATCATCCCGTCAACGGACTGGGCTTGTAAAGGCAAAGATTAATCAGGGATGGCGTTGTCAAGGTGCTAATTGTTTGAAGAGATGATTAAGTGAATTAATGAAAGCAGTTCAGTTGGTACTTCTCCAAAGCTTTGACACGTCCCATCTGGAATAGTTGAATTGCTCTGTAAACCAGAAAAGCTCAAAGGGCAAAATGGTCCACCTACTTCACGAGAGGTGGTTCAATAAAAGCCAAGATGGAGAATATAAGAGGGAGGATTGGTACAACCATATGAAACATACGGCACAATTTTGATCACCACACTTATAGGAAGGATGTCATTTGTACTGGAGGGGGTGGAGAGGAGCTTCACTTGGATGTTGTGTGTAGGAAGGAACTGCAGATGCTGGTTTAAACTGAAGATAGACACAGAAAGGGTCTGATGATGGGTCTTGACCCGAAATGTCACCCATTCCTTCTCTCCAGAGATGCTGCCTGTCCCACTGAATTACTCCAGCATTTTGTGTCTATCTTCACTTGGATGTTGCCTGGATTGGAGCATTTCAGATAGGAAGCTGGATTCTATAGGCCAAATTGTTTTCCCTGGATCAGAGCAGGCTGAGGGAGGACTTAATTGTGGTATCTAAGGACATAGACGTAGAAAGTTCCGTCCCATGGCAGTGTCCAGAGATCAAAGGTTTAAGGTAAGGTGTTAGAGGTTTAGAGGGAATTTTAGACAGAAATTATTCACCTAAGGGTTGATTGAAAGCTGAAACGTACTGTCTGAGGAGTGATGTCACAAAATATTTTATTGAGTACTTGAGACAGCATGACATAAAAAGCTGTGGGCCAAGTGCTGGAATATGGGATTAGTGTAGATAGGCAACAGGTGGCTGGATCGAAGAGCCTGTTTCTGTCTTGTACGATTCTGTGGCTTGGAGATAGATCAAAGAAGAGAACAGCCATATCTCTAGGATATGCAGCTAAAGTTTGCCAGAACTTGATTTAAGTGGGGTAAGGATGATTGAGCGAAATATAATCTACATCACTAAAACGCTGAGAGTCATTGATGATTTAAATGGAAACGAGTGCTGTAGCCAGGTTGTGGCCTAGGCCTGGAGCAGACAGATTTAAAATTAACAAGTGTCATTTATGTCAAGTGGAATTTGTGAAGGAAGAGTTTTGTGCCCTAGAATAATGTATATATAAAATCTGAAAAGACGGCCCTCTTCGTTAGTCTATGTTATTCAAGATTTCCCGAACCACAATGTAGATTCTGTCAATCCAGAGACAGTGTGGACGTGATCTTCACTGCATGAAATTTCCACAATGTTTAAGAAAGAAATTTCCAAGAATAGATATTATTACCGACTGGAACACATGGCTAATTTCTTGTGTCGACGAAGGCTATTACTGAATGATTAAGACGTACATGTGGAGTTTAGAGTTTCCCATATTTTTAAGGATTAGTGGTACTTTTACTGAGCTGTCGACAGAAGATTAAGTCGAAAGGGGGTGGGGTCTGTCAGTGAATAGATTGCACACTGGGGTTTCATGCATGGAGGGCAGGCACGTGTCGTCAGGGTAGGCAACGTAGGCACTGCCTACCCTGACTAAAATTATAACATGGTAATTACTAAATATAAATCGTAAAGGCATGGGAGAATTATACCTATCTAAGAGATCGATCTCTTAGGTCGGCATAATTCTCCGTGCCTTTTATCCGCAGCACTTGCAACATGTGAAGGTCTGTGCAGCCCACGTGCCATCAGCGCTGCTTGAAGCCGTCAATGACAAGCGGGGCTGAAGGCAGCTGAAATTCTGCCTTTGCTGTACTGCGCATGCGCAGCAGCCTACTGCGCATGCGCAGCGCAAGTTTCTTGGCGGGTTTTTTAAATATGGATTGTCATTATTTTAAGAGTATCTTGGGAAACAAAGAGTGAAGAAAGGAGTTTGTGTACCAATAACGTGGTAAGTACATTTCTTGGTGCTTTATGTTTTTAAATACCGTATTTCCCCGGGTGGGTGGAGGGAGAGCTCCTTTCACAGTGTTTGGGGAGTCTGGCCCGGGGTAAAGTTGCGGGGAGTGCAGGAGCGTTGTGAAGGAGGGGATCGGGGCCAGTGACCCACTTGCGACGCTCCGGGCACGGAGCCACTGCATTGTGGCCGGGGAGTGAATTAGCTCGGGTGGCTGCGAGTGGCCACCGGGACCAGACAACCCCTTCTGCCGGTCCCCGCTCACCACAGGCACTCTCCGTCTGAACATCTCTCACCTGCCGCTCGCCTGCTTCGCTCATGTCAGCCACTTCCCGCAAATCCTTAAATTCCGACAACACGATCAAGGGACCAATTGAGGTTACTTGGTTTTGGGAATTTAAGGATTTGCGGGAAGCGGCTGACATGAGTGAAGCCGGTGAGCGGCAGATGAGAGATGTTCAGACGGAGAGCACTGCCAGAGGTGAGCGGGCCGGCAGAAGGTGATGAAGTGGCAGCCGGTTCTGCTGTCGGGTCCCGGCGGCCGCTCGCAGTCACCTGAGCTGCTTCCTTCCCCGGAAGTGGCAGCCAGTTCTGCTGTCCATGCCCGGAGAGCTGCGGCAGCGGTGAGTGAGTTACTGACTCAAATAACCTAAATTAAAATCTCAAATTTATGTGACTAAACCTTAATCCATTGCATATTTAAAATGGTACTTAAGAATTTGATTATTTATTAATTATATCATCTTTGTTTTCTTTACGTGTGCATCATATTAAGTGTAAAACGCTCGTTTTTAGCATAAAAATATTGTCTCATTCAAATAAGACGCAGTGCTGGAGTAACTCAGCGGGTCTGGCAGCATCTCATGAGAACAGTCCTGCCATCGGGAAGAAGATACAGGAGCCTGAACACTGTAACGTCCAGGTTCCAGAAAAGTTTCTTCCCTACAGCCCAGAAAAGTTTCTTCCCTACAGCCATCAAGTTATCAAATAAGCTCTGAACTACATACACTTGGGGGCATTGGTTTGGTCTTTTTGCACTATTATTGTGTGTATGTATGTATATATATATACACTGAACACAACCTTTTTCTAATTTATTACATTGTTTAGAGAGTACTATGTTTACACATTCTATTGTGCTGCTGTAAGTAAGGATTTCATTGTTCTATTTGGGACATATGACAATAAAACACTCTCGACGAGGTGACGTTTTGGGTGGACCCATCTTCATGTTCTCCAGAGATGCTGCCTGTCCTGCTGAGTTACTCCAGCAGTTTGTGTCTCTTTTAGTAAACCAGCACCTGCAGTTCCTTATGGCATCATAAATATCATTCCATATCATTTCCCTTTCATATCATTGCATTTTATGTAGATTAGCCCTTTGCTTTATCCAGCAATATTTTTCTCTCAAAGTTCAGACAATATCAATTGGCCAAAGATAGAATGAAATAATATTAAGGAGGCTCAGTTGACGTGTACACTGGCCAACGTGGAAGTATGGTAATGGTAATGCTCACAAGAACTTTTGCTTTGAACAGTGCCAAGTTAATCAACTTCAAAAGAAGGAGTAACACTGGTGTCACAGTTAGCCCCAGGCTTACAGATGGAGAAGGGTTCATTTCAGGTTCCACTATACAGACTCACCTCCTCGTGCTGATCATTGGCTCTTGTTGGTTATCATCCACTGCTACCTTCTGGTCATTATCAACTGACTGGTTTTCTCTCAGTCCACTGGCTCTCCATAGATGTTATCCACTGGCATCTGCTGAACATTATCCCTTGGTATCTTCTTGTCATGGTCCATTTGCTCGCATTGATCACTACCCTCTGATCCCCTGCTACCTATCCATTGGCTCCACTGTCGACTGAATTCTCTTATTCACTGTTCATTGGTTCCTGCCAGCCACTAGATCCATGGGTTACTTCCACTCACTGTCCATAGACACTAATTGGTCACTAACCACACGCTCTCCTGGCTCCCATTAAGAGCCTGTTGAAAGATGGTTCCTGGTGCCATTTTCTACTCATGGTCAGTATGAAGAATAACTACTCGGGTTAGATACTAATGAAGCTTCAATCGCTCTGGAACCATAATCTACCGTGAATTTATAGAAATAATAACAGATGCCACTCCAATAACTCTGGTCTGCCCTCATGACCTTGCTCTGGGTTTTCTTAACGGAATCAAGAGATATGGGGAGAAAACGGGAACAGGGGACTGATTCTGGATGATCAGCTATGATCATATTGAATGAGTGCTGGCTCAAAGGGCTGAATGACCTACTCCTGCACCTATTTTCTATGTGTTCTATGAAATGGGGATGATGGAGAGGCAAGGCTGGGTGAGATGTTGATGACAATTTGGAATGAAATGTAATAATACAATGAAATACTCACCAAGTAAGTATTTAGCTGGAATTAATAGTGTTATTTTGTGTTAGGTGGAGTGACGAACACGGCTCAGTACCAGAACAGACTTATGGTGTATGATCCAAGTCAGGTAAGCATCATTGTTATTCTATACTGTAAATACTCTTCATATCATTAGTCTTAACATTTGTAAGTGTGCACTGAAAATTAAAATGTTATGAAATGGGAACTAAACCTGCTAACAGTAACTTCCTCAGTGTCTCATGCCTCAGCTTAGCTCTCAAGCAAAAAGACTTGGGTGTCCTTATAGGAAAATAGTTAAATTATCAGAAACTGGTTTAGAAAATAATCAGAATTTGAAAGAAGAGTGTAGTATTAGAGACAGATGTGAAGCCGCAATTACTTACCTGCATCAACTGTGAGCGTTTCTGAGATTCAATGTAAAGGATTAATGACTGCCTTGGAACAGATGCAGTATAAATTTACTTTAATTATACCTAAATGATCACAATACTAGTAAGCATTAAAGACATGAGATTTGTATTTCCTTGGATATAAAAGATTAAGTGTAATTTGATTTATTCAAGATATCGAATGCAAAACTAATAGAGTGGTCATAGTAGGGAATATTAATTTTCCTAATGTAGACTGGGATTACCATGGTGCTAAAGACTTAAATGGGGTAACCTCGATTTATGTGACAATAAACTAAACTCAAGAATATATTTAATGTGGTTCATTAAGAATTTGGTAACATTTGTCAAGACGTCTACCTCACTATCTATGTTGAGATTCTGATATTTTTGATTTGGGCATATCACTCGTTTACTGTACAGGGCCTGTCCCACTTAGGCTATTTTTAGGTGACTGTCATAGTCGTAGCAGGTCGCTGAAAAACCGGTGACTGGACACCCCCCCCCCCCCCCCCCCATTCGACATAAAATTTGAAATAGAATCATTACTTTAACAACAGAGAAAAGGTCAGCACCAGCGACAACCTACGTTAACCTGGCAACATCTACAACAGCACCTACGTCAGGAGAAGTCAAGCTACGCTCATTGGCGTCAAATTCACTGTCGCCGAAAAATTTTCAACGTTGAAATTCCAGCGGCGACCGAGGAAACTACTCGCGACTATACAGGCGACATCCCGGCGACAGCCTAGTTGCCTAAAAAATCGCCTAAGTGGGACAGGCCCTTAACCATTTCTGGAGTTTAGTTTAGTTTTTTATCATGTGTACTGAGGTACAGTGAAAAGCTTTTGTTGCTAGCGGAAAGACTATACACGATTACAATCGAGGCATCCACATTGTACATATACACGATAAGGGGAAAAATCTTTAGTGCAAGAAGTTAGCCAAATTTACTAATAAGGTTCAACAATGGTTGATCTTTTGTATCCAGGGATAACATACAAAAACAGTACAGACAGCAGCCATAGTCAGGATTGAACCCAGGTCTCTGCCGTTGTATTGCAGCAATGTAATGATGCTGTGCCACCCTTAAGGGCCTGTCCCACCAGCATGCGACTCCATGCGGTGAGCGCGACCTAACGTGGTCGCTTGAGCCGTACGGCCTCGCGGGGCTGGTCCCACTTCGATCGGCGGAGCCGTATAGAGCTGGTCCCGACATCGCGCGGGGCTCCGAAAAACTGACCGGCCCACAGCCGCCTCGACGCATTACGCACCGCCTCGACGTCTTGCCTCCGTGCCCCTCTCTGTGTGCCTCTGTGACCCTCTATGTGTGCCTCCATGACCCTCTCTATATGTGCCTCCGTGCCCGTCTTTGTGTGCCTCCGTGACCCTCTATGTGTGCCTCCGTGACCCTCTCTATGTGTGCCTCTGTGCGCCTCCGTGACCAACTCTATATGTGCCTCCGTGACCCTCTCTATATGTGCCTCCGTGCCCGTCTCTGTGTGCCTCCGTGATCCTCTCTATGTGTGCCTCTGTGTCCCTCTCTGTCCTTGCGAACTTACCGCGGACTTCGTTCCAACTTCGCGCCACGTTGCGCCACACACCTGACCTCCGCGCGGCCCCCGCTGCCAGTTTGGTCGCGCTCGCCGCATGCAGGCGCATGCTGGTAGGACCGGCCCTGTACGGGGATCACCCGACCTCCGCGCGCCCCCCGCTTCCAGTTTGGTCGTGCTCACCGCATGGAGTCGCATGCTGGTGGGACAGGCCCTTTAGAAAATAGGATTAGATTTAAAAGCTGGAGTAACTCAACGGGGCAGGCAGCATCTCTGGAGAGAAGGAATAGGTGACGTTTCGGGTCGAGACCCTTCCTCACACAGTCTGAGGAGGGGTCTCGACCCGAAAATTCACCCATTCCTTCTCTCCAGGGATGCTGCCTGTCCCGCTGACTTACTCAAGTTTTTTGTGTCTATCTTCTGTTTAGACCAGCATCTGCTGTTCCTTCGCACACATAGGATTAGAGTTAGTTCACTTTAAAGATAGTCATGGAAACAGCCCAACTTGTCCATGCCGAGCAAGATGCCATTAGCTTAGTTTTGGCTTAAACACAAGGTTTTTCCTCAGCGAGCACAGCTTCAATTAAAGTTTAACGCTTAATTTGTTCATACAGTAAAGCAACCAATGTGAAATATTACCACATTATGCACCTTGATTAAAAATACAGGAGAGTTAGTCTATTATTTGCAGATGAACTTTTAATAAAAAACTGCCATTGCAGCGTTCAAAGAGTGAATGTTTTTCTAATCAGGTCTGTTTCGTGTTTACACGTTCACTGGCTTTTTAAAATTCATGTGGCGTTTTATTTGGATACAGTGTCCAACAAAAGTCATAGTTGGAAGGATATGGCTCTGAATTCAAATAAGTCTATCATTTGTCATTTAAGATGGCTTTTGTTTTCAACACATTGTCGTGTGTGATAATAGCTGCCATGTGCAAGAGAGCACGCAGATAGCTGCTAACAGTGCTGACTCCTCTTTTTCTCCACTGATTAGGATCAGCTAGTCATTTATTTATTTTTGAATGACCACACAGTTCCCCAGTGTCTCTTTTCCTGTTGAATACATCAGTATGGATGTCATGTCTTATTTAGAAAGGACATTGGTGAGATCACATCGGGTGTGCAGTGTACATTATTGGTGTCCTTATTTAAAGAATGACGACACGCATTTGAACACAATTCAGAGATGTATGAGACTAATACCTGGAATGTGCAGGTTGATCAAAATGGCTGGAAGTGTGAGATGTGACTTGATTGCTCATGATTTTATTTATTTCAATCTTAACAGGATGAACATGGAAAGTATGTTTTCTCTTGTTGGAGAAGTAAGGGTCAGTGTTTAAAAATAAGGAGTCATCCATTTAAGAGAATGGTTGGGGTAGTTGATGCACACTGGTATTGTTTTAGCCTGCAATGTGCTCCATTTTCAACAGGAAGAGAGTACACTGAGGAAACATGCAAATGTGTATGTGGAAGCTCATATATATTCTCTTGCCAATACTTTTATTGTCAGAGATGGTGACAAAAAGCTGGAGTAAATCAGCGGGACAGGCAGCATCTCTGGAGAGAAGGAATGGGTGCCGGGTCTCGACCCGAAACTTCATCCATTCCTTCTCTCCAGAGATGCTGCCTGTCCCGCTGAGTTACTCCAGCCTTTTGTGTCTATCTTCGGTTTAAACCAGTATCTGCAGTTCCTTCCTACACTTTTATCTGCCAATGACAACATAAATTCCTAAAGAAAGTAATCAATGAGCTGCAGATTCTCTTTGATCCACTCTTGGAAACCAGTTGTCAAAGATACAGCTGATTTCAACAGATTATTGTATCTTCGTCATGGATCTAATAAAAGCTCCAACCTCCCCCCTGGTTTATTGCCCCATCCGTAACCAGTCCTGCACACTCACCAGGCTCTGACAAGGTGTGGGAACCAGCCCATATCTCACTGCTTTGCAAACATCACAATATTGTTCAGTAACTGGGGGGTTCTGGGGACATGATGCAGATCAGAATAGCTTTAGGATCATGTCAGGATAATAATAACAAAGAAATAGCCCTGAAATCCTTTTGTAATCATCTACATTTTTTCTGACTCTCAGAATAAATGGATCAGCCGCAGTCCCATGTTACAGAGGCGAGTCTATCACGTAATGGCAGCTGTCAATAGAAAGCTCTATGTACTTGGTGGAAATGACTTGGACTATAATAATGATCGGATTTTGGTTCGACAAATTGACTGCTACAACATAGACACTGACCAGTGGGTACGCTGCCAATTCAACTTACTCACAGGTAGGTATTTAACCTTACATTTTAATTAGTCTGCATTAATGACAAATTCCATCAATTAGTTTCTTATGAAGTCTTTTTTCACATTGTTTTTTAAAAATGTTTTTAGCATTCTATCTCCATGTGCATTTAATTAGTTGTATTATTTATTGAAGAAAATCACAAAGATGTTGAACTTTACACCGCCAAGTCAAGTCAAGTTTATTTGTTACATACACATACAAGATGTGCAGTGAAATGAAAGAATGACTGCTGATGAGAGAAATGTGCAGCAATGGATTGCAGAGTAATGACCTTGGATTGATTAGATGTCTCTTAGAAGTTCAACTTTAGTTTCATGTTAAACTTTTGCTTCACAATTGTCTGCATGATGTACTCTGCTTCTGAAGTTAAGATTGCATTGACTTCATTGAATTGAATTTTAGAAGCATAGTGTGCGCCATAGGTGAAATCACATGTCTAATGCATACAACTAGGATGAATTACAGACCCTCTCGTGTGTCTTCTGAAACCTATTCTAAAGGAAGTTTTTTCTATTCGTATAATTCCAATGACCGAGCATTTCCTTGTTTGCCAAGAATAAAATGACTGCAAAGAGTTTGCAGCTTATATGTCAAGTAAATTTGAATTATTGTAAAGTAGCATACTTAACAATTGTAGTACTGGCAGATGTTTCTGGTAAATTCACTCATGAACAATAAACTTTGATTATAAGATGTTCAGACCAAAATCTGATATTTCCCTGATATGGTACACATCTTCAGAGTCTATTACAATTAGTTTAATCATGTATTACCTGATCTGTTTAAGAGTATAAAAAGTTTAATGGCATCACTGCCCATTTTTCAAAGACTGAAGATTGCCTTTATTTCAGTCCGTCTTCTTTAAAATCATTGTTCCTGGCTTTCAACGCCAAAAGCCAGTGGACTTGCTTATCACTAGTTAATTAGCTATAACTGCCACATCTTTCCTTGCCCCTGCTAACTGAGCATTGTCTCTCCCAAGCTCTTGCCCTAAAATGTACAACACAGGAGATGTTTGTAGTGTGTGTGCAGGTTGAGAAAGGTAGACAGAAAAATGCTGGAGAAACTTTCTTTCTTCTCCATAGATGCTGCCTCAACCGCTGAGATTCTCCAGCATTTTTTGTCAACCTTTGATTTTTCCAGCATCTGCAGTTCTTTCTTCAACAGGTTGAGAAAGGGCTATCCAGCTTATACACACCTTCCAGCACTAGATCCAGAGCCATGCAGGTCATGGATTTTCTGAGTGATAGTCATAAAGTGATACAGAGTGTAAACAGGCCCTTCGGCCAAAGTGTCCCAGCTACACTTGTCCCACCTACCCACGTTTGGTCATATCCCTCCAAACCTGTACTATTCATGTACCTAACTAACTTTTTTTAATGTTGGGATAGTCCCTGTTCCATACATCCACCACCTTTGTGTGAAGAAGTTACCCCTCAGATTCTTATTAAATCTTTTCCTCTTCACCTTAAACCTATGGCCTCTGGTCCTTGATTCACCTACTCTGGGCAAGAGACTCTGTGCACCTACCCGATCTATTCCTCTGATGATATCCAAATATTTTTTATCTAACTCACAGTTTTCACTAAGTTGTCTTTTGATCTAATTGTTTGAAACGACACCATCTAGTACAAAACAAACGGTGTGATTGGCGTTCAACCTTCACCCTAAATGTTCATTCCCATCACCACCAATACAACACAACTGCATTGTGCACTATCCACAATATGTACAGCAGTTATTCACCCAGGCTACTCCACTCTTCATACCTATATTCTTGTTTAGCAATATACTTGATACTTTCTTGATTAGATGTATCTTGATTTGATTACAAGGATGTTGCCAGGACTAGAGGGTGTGAGCTATAGGGAAAGGTTGAGTAGGCTGGGTCTCTGTTCCATAGAGTGCAGGAGGATGAGGGGAGATCTTATAGAGGTGTACCAAAACATGAGAAGAATAGATCGGGTAGATGCATAGTCTCTTGCCCAGAGTAGGGGAATCGAGGACCAGAGGACATAGGTTCATGGTGAAAAGATTTCATAAGAATCCGAGGAGTAACTTTTTTGCACAAAGGGAGGTGGATGTATGGAACAAGCTGCCAGAGGAGGTAGTTGAGGCTGGGACTATCCCATCGGTTAAGAAACAGTTAGACAGGTACATGGATATGACAGGTTTGTTGAATATTTTTTATTATAGAAACATATTTATGAAAATTACAATATTTTACATAAACAAAAATACATCATTAAATACTTTCATAATATTAATAATATTAATATTATTACTAATATTGAAATTTAGGACTATGCTTCTATACACTTTTTTAATTATTTTTTATAAAGTAAGAAAAGATAGAGATAAATAATAAAGAAAATATGAAAGCGAATGGAGTATTAATCATTATTTCGTCATTGGAGATATAGGCATGATTTATTATATTTCTTTCTTCATCCATTCCAATATTCAGGCCTCAGTCAAGCCCTCGTACCGAGCCATTATGACTCTGTAAATATTCAATGTATGGAGACCATATCCCTCTGAAGAGATCTAACCTGTCCATTAGGACAAGCCTCAATCTCTCCAGATGGAGAGTCTCCGACATTTCTGTATGGATACGACAGGTTTGGAGAGACATGCATGGATACGACAGGTTTGGAGAGAAATGGACCAAGCAAAGGCAAGTGGGACTAATGTAGCTGGGACATTGTTGGCGGTGTGGGCGAGTTGGGCCGAAGGGACTGTTTCCACACTCAATGACTATGTCCTTTTTGGTTTTTGTATTTTAAAATGTGAATTTTTCTCAGCCAAACACCAGTATTTAACTTCACTGGTTGTCGAACACTTTGGGCAGGCTGAGGTTGTGTTAGGAGGTAGGCATTTGTTTCTTTGTTCACACGTGCTCACTAGAATTTTTTTTTTAATGTTACTTATAAGATGTCCTGATCTTTACACAAGCAGACCTTTTCATTGAGTGAACGTGGAGGTCTACAC
This sequence comes from Okamejei kenojei, assembly GCA_035221665.1. Classification (NCBI taxonomy): domain Eukaryota; kingdom Metazoa; phylum Chordata; class Chondrichthyes; order Rajiformes; family Rajidae; genus Okamejei; species Okamejei kenojei. Next base: position 88,220,828 of record CM069135.1, read on the forward strand.
ATCAACCATACTCACCTTTAATAAATCAGAAAATGTTAGAGAAAGTTCTGTCATAGGAGCATTGGTCGGGCTGCTGGGGAGTGTTGTAGAAAAGAGGGATCCAGGAGTACAAGGACATGGTTCTCTGAAAGTGATACCTCCCAGGTCGATAGGGTAGTGAAGAACGCTTTTGCCATGGTGGCTTTTCTTCAGTCAGGGAATTGAGTATAGTAGGTGGGACATTACGTTACAATTGTACAAGATATTAGTGAAGCTGCACTTGGAGAATTGGGTTCAGATTTTAATCACCCTGTTACAGGAAAGATGCAGAGAAGATTCATGAGGATGTTGCTAGGAGTTGAAGGCGTGAGCTTTAGGGAGAGATTGGGAAGCCTAAGACTTGACTCTTTGGAGCACAGGAAGGTGTATAAAATCATGAGGGAAATTAAAAGAGTGAATGCTCATGGTCTTTTTCTCAGGATAAGGGAATCACGAACTAGAGGTCATAGGTTTACGGTGAGAGGGGAAAGATATAATAAAAACCAAAGGGTCATCTTTTGTACACAGGAGCTGGTGGGTATATGGAACGAGCTGCCAGTGAAGTACTTACAGTAGGTACATCTCTGTCAGCTTGCAGGAGTTGGGACAAAGGGCCTGTTTCCGTGATCATCGACCCTATGACTCTAAGGCAAAAGAAATATCAATGTTGATGCATCGAGCTCCACAAGAGTAATACATTTCAACATGTAAGCAATGGTTAAAAAGCATGACTAAAATATATTATCAACTATTTTTTGTACTGCACTCTGCCGATAACTGTGTAATTTTCATCTTTTATTCAGAATACCAATACAATATTCAAATTCCATAGAATTAAGTTTAGTGGTAGATTTTTTACAAAATATGATTTTTTACCTTATATTTTTCTACATTAGGTCAAAATGAATCTGGTGTCGCAGTGCACAATGAAAGAATATACCTAGTTGGCGGGTATTCAATATGGACCAATGAGCCACTAGCTTGTATCCAGGTCAGTATCTTGGTTCATTTGTGTCATTTAATATATTTTATGAAGAAATTTAGTTGTAATCTTCACGATTGTTTAAAATGGAAGATTTTAAAGTATTAAAAATGTCATGACTATTGGCATTGCTACTTGTTCGATAATGAAACCAGCAACAAATTCTCAATTTTTGTGCATGTGTCGCTTGACATGGAAATCCAGAAGGTGCGGTCTGTGAATCGGTCTTCCTGCACAGAATGTGCTTTTGGCAGTTTTCACCAAAGGAATCACTGAAAATCATTTAAATTACTGTTAATATAAGACACTTACTGTCAAACATATGCTTTGTAGCTTAATTGAGTTTTAAATGTAATTTTAGGCTATTTAAAAACAACTATTTTTATATTTGTGAATTATTGTTGCATCATATTTTAATTAAAAAATCAGTTTATTTTTCCAATATTTATTTTGGATATTTCAACTTTAATCATAATTATAGTTAATTAACTGCAGTAGTGTTTTCTAAAATGTAAAAAAAAAGTTAATTCAACACTGCTTTTTTTTCCATCTTGCTTGCTGAAAAAAATCTTTGATTAACCACATTGCTAATTCAATGGCCTCACAGCTGATGGGCTCCAGGGATCTTACTGAATTGATGCCTTAGAGCAACAGGCATTAGAAAATGGCACAACTTATGTGCAGACCATTGCTTTGCCACTATCCACTACAATAAGGAATCTTGATTAGACTGTAACAAATGAAATTGACAGCTATAATTAACCACATTTGTGGCATACCTAGTTTTGGATATTGGAAAATATGAAATGAACTGTTTCACCCTACCACAGATATTGTCTTTGTTTTATCCATCCCTCCAGCCACTATCTCTCCAAATTTAAATTCGCATTTTTTAATATCTTTCCTTGTTCTGACCTGTAACACAAGATAAGATGAACAGGAAAACAAATTATAGGTTTGAAGTTTAAATGGTTCAAAATAACTTATAAACGCTATTATTCTGAATGAATATCTAAACCTATGTTAAATCTGAAATAAATATTGAAAATGCTGGAAACACCCAGTAGGTCAGTGTAACATTTGTGGACGGAGAAACAGAGTTAATGTTATAGGTCAGAATGATGAAAGAAAAATGTTTAAATGTTAATTTAAGTTTGCAGAGAAAACGGCTGGAGGGATAGATATAACAGACAGTATCTTTGGTAAGGTGAGGCTCGTCCAAATGGATTATAGGGATAGTTAGAGAGTGATTATGCTTCTTTGTCTATCTTCTATATGTTGGCAGTAGCAAGGCTGAGAGACCTGTGCAGCAGGTAACACTGTGCTAATGGAGAGGGAAAAACTGAACCAATATTACAGATTGATGCACTAAACGTTATTCCCTTATCATGTATCTATACAGTGCAAATGGCTCGATTGTAATCATGTATTGTCTGACTGGATAGCACGTTCACTGTACCTCGGTACACATGACAATAAACAAAACTGCACTGACCTACAGGTATCGGTTACGATACAAATGACCAGTTCTGATCCAGGCAGATAAAGTGAGATACCCGACGTTGGTGAAATCTTTATCTAGTCTAGAAGAATGCAATGCGTTCAGATGGAAAAATAAGTTATGTTCCATTTTAAATGTGTGCAATACAGGACATTGGAAGAAGGACAAACAAATTGAGCTTCACCTGGAATGACTGGTTGGATCCCGGTATGGTGGGAGGGAAAGAGGAGAAAGGACAGGCCTTGCATTGTGTGGCTGCAAGGGTAAATTCCATAAAATATGGAGTGGTTAGTGAGAACATATCGGAAAATTGCAACGGGAATGTCTCTCTTAAAATGCTAAAAGGGGAGGTGAAGGCATGCCTGCTGCTTAAATCTCAGCAGACATTAAAAATGCGTGAGAACTTGGTATATTTTAACCAGGAAATTCTTGTGATGAAAATATATATATGACTAATAAAAATGCACGTGAAACTCGAAAATCTATGTTGTTTTGCCAGGTACTGGATGTCAGTACGGAAGGTAAAGAAGAGGTGTTTTATGGGCCAACGCTACCATTTGCATCCAATGGGATAGCAGGATGCTTTCTTCCAGCCCCGTATTTTACATGCCCTAATCTTCAGACGCTGCAAGTGCCTCATCACAGGATCGGTGCTGTGTGAGAAGAGGGTTTAAGCTTTCAAACCACATGCACTATTGAATGGATATGGCTGTATGTGGCATCAACACTGATTCCATTATCTTTGCACAGGGCAAACCCTATATTTGCTTGCTATGCACTTCAATCAAGACCACAACAGACAATCTGCCTTTTCATGAATGCATGCTATCATAACTGAAATTCTCTGCGGGAGTTGCCATTTTATATAGAAAGCACTACTCCTATCGCTGTAAGCAATCAAGTTTAGTTATTCATACTTTCAGAAGAACAAAGAAAATCCAAGTTTAATTTGAAAAAAAAATATTGAATCTGAACAGCAAAATTGCACAGATTAGCCACATTTTTATGAGGAAAGGGTTACCAACTTGCTGTCAATGCTTTAATTCATGTTTCTACAAATTTCTTAACGTACTCATTTTTTAACTGTAGTTGGTTAATTTATTAATAGCTATCTTCTTCATTTTGTGTCCAGCTAATCTATGCTTTTTCTTGTTTCTCAACCTGCTGAGCGAGGTTTCCTCACCAAACAATAAAAATTATTAAGAGTGCTACTTGCAAGTGAACATTTAACCTGTTCAGACGGCAAACCTCCAAGACAAAATATTTAAAGCTTGTTCTGAAATAAGACCAGTGAAGCATCTTAGGAATTGTTTTGCCCGTCCACTATTATCATGAATTTATCACACACAACAATAACAGATTCTCACCTTGATTCATTTCATTTCTGAAGATTTTTTACTGCAAATTTAAATAAAGTTTTGGAGGAGATGTGCTATTCTCTGGCTAACCAAGCCTACGAGAAATAATGTGAGTGAATCTACAAATAAGGTGTTGGAGGACCTCCGCTGGTCAAGCGCATCCATTGGGAGAGGGGGTAGGAATGGTCGATGTGTCAACGCAAAATATTGACCGTTACATTCCCTTCGACTCACTGAGTTCCTCCAGCAGTTCATCTGTTGTTCCAGATTTAAGCATCTGTAGTCGCTTGTGTCTCCAATGTTAGTGAATATTGTGTATGTATGTTTCTGGGTGCCAAGCATGTGCCACCAGCAGAGGGTAAATGGCATCCGCAAGGACTGGAGCCGGATGTACATTTGTCAAAATGCTGCTCAGTCAAGAGTTAAGTACATTTTTACATAATCGATAATAGTTGAAGATTATAGAATAAAGGAAATTAAGTGCAATGTTCTTCAGTGCACTAATAAAACATGACATTGTAGCAGCAGGGCAAAATACAGTACACTAAAATTGTACCATATTGTGTTCGATCATTAAAATTACACTGCACACGTAAATTTACACTTTCACTGATCACTAAGTTGTCATTACATGATTGTATACATTTTCACTTCTCACTAGTGGACTGTTTGCTGTAATTTAAAGTTTGAACTGCTCTAATGCTCGTCTATCTGAGTAGAAAAATCTACACCACCGGCTATTGCCGTTGATGGTGTTGATCAAGATGCAGCTTGGAGGTTCCACATGCTGAAGAGTGGCTGGGGGGTGATCTTGAAAGAGGGGCGATCATATAGCAGAGTATAAAATCATGAGCAAAATGAATTGGGTGAATGCACTCTTTTTCCCAGGCTTGGAGAATCAAGAACTGAAGGGCACAGGTTTATGGTTTAAGGGTAAGGATTAAATAGGAACCAGAGGGGCTTTCTTTTTACACAGGGTGGTGAGCAAATGGGACAAAGTGCTCGAGGAAGTAGGTTTAAGGTGAAGGGGAAAAGATTTAATAGGAATCTGAGGGGTAACCTTTTCACACAAAGGGTGATGGGTGTATGGAACCAGCTGCCAGAGGTGGTATTTGAGGCAGGGACTTTCCCCAACATTTAAGAAATGGATAGGACAGGTTTGGAGGGATATGGACCAAATGCTGGCAGGTGACACGAGTGTAGCTGAGACATGTTGGCCAGTGTGGGCACGTTGGGAAACATGGACCTGTTTCCACACTGTATCACTCTAAGTGGTTGAGGAAGGTACAATAACAGCATTTAACAAACATTTGGATAATGGATAGGTGCAGGCACATGAGACTAGCTTGGATGGGTTATATTGGTTGGCTTGGCTAGTTGGGCAAAAGGGCCATTTCTGCGCTCCGTGAATTTAAAAAAAAAAGGAACGCTGGAAATAATTTTCAGGTTAGGTAGCATCTGTGGAAAGAGAAACCTTGTTAAGTTATAGGTAGAGGACCTATTGCCAGGACTGCAAAAGAGAGATAAATAGGCAGTTCTAAGTTGGAGAGGAAGTGGTGAGAGGGTTCATCCAATCCCTTCCTCCTGCACCCTCCTCTGGAAAAAACTCTCTTTCTAAGTTCTTATCAATCGTCTTTGACTCATAATGTTAACTGTGTTTCTCTTTAACAATTTATTCCTAACTTGTGGAGTATTTCCAACATATATTTTTATCGCAGTCGTCCACCTTCTATAGTTTTTGTTTTAATTTTTGCATCTGCAGGTTTTTTTAATTTTTAATATTTCTAATACCCGTCCGTTCTAGTTTTATTTAATTACCTTCAATGTCAAAATACTTCTAAATGCTCCAATACACCACATCATTTGGGCTCATGCCTAATCTATTTTGATAATTACAATATAAAACCAATATATTTGACAAACATGATTTAGCTGTCATAAATTCACACTGGTCTCAATCTATTGAAAATGTTCAAAAGTTTTTAGATTATCCTCGTCAATGGTTCCATTCTTGCTATTCTTAGAACAGTAGATCTGTTTGGTAAATCTAATTTCACGTTTCTTCTAATTCCCTTTGTTATCCCTTAAGGATGACACTCTTCACTACTTTTTTGCAGCACTCCGTCCTTGCTATTCAGCAGACACCTACCTGAAAAGTATGTTCCGGATGTTTTTTTTCCCCGATTGCTTGTTGTTTCTTGAATCTGGCAACTTGCTTCTCAAAGGATTTAATTATAACTTGCAAGTACACTCTCCAGAGGATTTGTTGATTCAGGATATCCCACTTCCTGCACATTACAGATGCAATTATTTTAATGTTCACATTAAATATTTCAGTTTAATTGTTGCAGTTTCATTTTAATATTTTAGTACCTTCAGAGTCCAAATCCTCCAATTCACGCTGTTCCATTCCCTGTAAGAAAATTATCCTACCTATTAACATAGAACTTAGCACAGTGCAGCACAATGACATCCCCTTCTGCCCACGCAAAGTGGCCATGCCGAACATGATGCCAAGTTGAAATGATCCCCTCTGCCTGCACGCGATCCAAATCCATGTGCCTAAACAAAAGCCTCTTAAATGCCACTATCTTATCTGCCTCCACCACCACCCCCGGCAGTGCATTCCAGGCACCCACCACCATCCATGTAAAAATAAAACGTGCCCTCCGCATCTCTTTTAAACTTTCTCCCTCCAACTTTGAAGCAAAGCTGAAGATGGACACAAAGCTGGAGTAACTCAGCGGGTCAGCCAACATCTCTGGAGAAGAGGAATAGGTGACGTTTCTGGTCGAGACACTTCTTCACACAGCCTGACCCGAAAAGTTACCTATTCCTTTTCTCCAGAGATACTGCCTGACCCACTGAGTTACACCAGCTTTTTGTGTCTATCTTCAGTTTAAACTAGTATCTGCAGTTCCTTCCTACACATTGAATCTATGCCCCATAGTCTTTGACGTTTCCATTCTGGGTAAAAGGTTCTGACTGTCTACACTATTGATGCCCGTCATAATTTTATATAGTTCTATCAGGTCTCCCCTCAACCTCCGATGCTCCAGGGGAAACAAATCCATTTTAGTCCAACAGCACTTTATGGCTAAATCCCTTTAATCCAAGCAACATTCTGGTAAACCTCTTAGAACCTCTCAGCACTTTCTTCAATACTGACTCATACTTCTTGCAATGGGCCGATCAGAACTGCACACAATTCTCCAAATGCAGCCTAACCAAAGTTTTATAAAGCTGCTGCATGACATCGTGACTCTTACATTCAATGCCTCAACTGGTGAAGGCAAGCATACCATACACCTTCTTTGCCACTTTATCTACAAATGTTGCCATTTTCAGAGAGCTACGGACGTGGACCTGAATATCCCTCCGTACTACAATTCTCAGCATTAACTGCGTATTTACACCTTACAAAAGTGCAGCAGCCCACACTAGCTCAGATTAAATTCCATCTGCTATTTCTCTACTCATATCAGATCTAAATCTTAGACCAGCCCTGGCAGATTACCTCCCAAACTGACTAAATGAAAATTCACCCCTTGGTAATGTAAACAGGCCTTGATAAAGAATTTGGAGAAAACAATATATATTTTCCCTTTTGCACAGCCTCTGCAAAAGATTAATTGCCTTATCTACTCACAAAAGAATCAAACAAAAACACAGAAGCAGCATTGAAAAGCTCCCAACTGCAATCTGCATCTCATCTTCAAGTGGTAAAGTTTATCAGAATATGATTCAATAGCCACCCATGTAATATATCCAGCAGTGTTAGTGAACAATGGAAGTTTTATCTGTTGTCAGAAAGGTTACATACATCCCTTGTGTTATGGCATGTTTGACATATGGGCCTTTCAGATCCTACTAAAAGTTACATTAATCTATACTACGCGCCCTTTGGCACAATAGCCTAAATTTAGTCTCATTAGTTACTGTATATTTTACAGAACGTGCATTTTATTCTCATTCAACCTCAGTATATTCACGAGTGTTAACTGTGAAGATAAAAATCTGTACGCAGCAGGTTAATAAAAAACATTTGTACTGTAAAGGCTAATCCCAAACACAATGAACTCAGACTGAAATATAATGAGCCGTTTGACCAATCAAATCTGCACCCGTGCTGTTTCAGCTGCTTGTTATTAAAAGCCAATTGCCTAGAAATTCATCCCCAGTCTCTTCAGTCAATGGTAGAGAATTTCAGAGCCAAGATGCAACATTGCTATTGTTTCTCCATAGTGCAAACAATGCGACTGACAAGGAACAAACTGTTAAGCGGTAATGGACTTTGAATCACTTTCGATAACTTCACGGGCTGGATTGGAGAAAGCATCAGTCAAGCCTTTGAACAAAATGTATTTAACTGTATCTATTGTTATGGGCTTCGTTAACAAAAACATTATGATAGATTATTTGATGCCTGTGATATGTAAAATAAAGTAACATGTAAAATAATACGTTTCAAAATAAGCGTTCTTTATTTTCTAGAGCAAACTTCCAAATACACAGCATTAGAAAACAGAAATGCTCAGGTGGGAGATATGTCTGTGCAGATAGATTCTGCAGCTTCTAATGACATGGGACCAACCTGAAATATTTACCCTGTTAGTTTCTATTTCCACATTTGCAATTTTACCTGTTGAGCATTTTTAATTTTTCACTTTCAATTTTCAGTTAACTGGGACTTGCAGTTTTAAGGATGAGGCTCAGGGGTAACCTTATCAAAGGCACTAAGTCATGAGGGGCATAATTGAAGTGAACACTCACAACCTTTTTGCCTGGGTAAAGGATACCAAAACCAGAGCGCATCGGCTCAGGTTAAGAGGGGTGGGAGATTTAAGAGGGACCTCGGGTGCAATTTTCTCACTCAGTATCTGGAATGAAGTGCCCGAGGAAGTTCTGGAAGTGGATACAATTACAGCTTTTAAAAGACATTTGGACTGATGTATGGATAGGAAGAGTTTGGAGGGGTGTGTGGCAAATGTAAGCAAATAGGACCAGCCCAGAATGCCCACTTTGTTAGCATGGATATGTTTGGCCAAAGGGCTTGTTTCTATGCTGGAGAGCTCTATGACTTCTGGTTTGCCTATTTAAATCAAACTGTTATAGTGTGGCAAATCTGCAATTTTTTGACAGAAGCAGTATCAAGAGCCACATTCAGCAAAGAGTCACAAGTTCAGCACAAATCACCAAAAGCTTGTGAGAAAGGTTAATTCTATCTCAAAGTAAAAGAAAGTTATGAGCGACGTAGCTCTATATCGATGTAACAGGCATGGGTTTTCTTCAGGTTCTCCGGTTTCATCTCACATTCCAAAGACGTACAGATTTGTAGGTTAATTGGCTTGGTAAAATTGTAAATAGCCAAATTGTCCCCATCCAACCCTCATGCACACCATCTTAATCCCATTTGACATTCAACCCTTCTTCTCTAACTGTCCCCCCATTCCATCTGCCACTCAACAACTTCACTCAATCCCTTGGATTTAGGCCATTCAGCCCATCGAGCTCTGCCATTCAATCATGGCTGATCTATCTCTCCCTCCTACCCCCATTATCCTGCCTTTTCCCCATAACCCCTGACACCTGTCCTAATCAAGAAGTTTAGTTCCAAGTTGAGTTCCTTGGAACACAATGGAGAGCTGGTAGATGTCCTCCAAAGAATCCATGCAAACGAGTAATTATTGTCCGCAGTATAGATCCTCTAAGAGATATTTCACAGCAACATGGATACTCATTCCTACTGCAGCATTGAATATTTAGCAATCACAAGGTGTCAGATACAATGCAATTTGCCTTTTTGCCTTCCATGATTTCAAAGTCATCCATTATGAAGTTATTGAGGAACTGTGGGACGGCAGTTGTGAGAAGACATTATCTTGGGGTTAAGTGTGAGGCCGCACTTTTATATAAGTAAAAACTTGTTGCCTGAGAAATTCATAGGAGAATCTGAGCATGAAATATAGATAGGCTCTTCCATTCAATACTGAGGCAATGTGTAGCATCTCCTAAAGGAGACACAAAGGGCATGATTTGATAAACAGTTAGTGCGCTAATCAATATTTTTGATTAGACTAACTCCAACAAAAGGTTAACTGGTTATTTACCTAAGCTGTTACTTGGGACACCTTGCTGCAAACAATTTCACTGACAGAATTGCCCAGATCGTAACAGTGACTATTCATCAAACCTTATTCAATAGTTATTTATCATTTTGAAACACACCAGGCACTTGAGAAACCATAACTTGGAGCAAATTAATTCCTTGTTTAATGTTGCGGTGTACCAGAAAGCCAAGCGTTTGCTGCTGAAATGCCATTCATTGAATTGGGTGCAGTATATGGCTATGAGGCTGACATATGGCTATGAGGCACCATAATATTAGCGGGATGATGATCAATTCAGATTTGCTATGGCAAATTACGCTGCTCACCCCATCTCTCATAAAGAACAACGATTGCCAACTGCACACCAAGAGAGAATGCAAATCCACAATTGTCTATTATCCCACAACCAAGTAGTGACTACCTTTTTTGGAGTTTTATCAGTTTCAAGATATTCATTGGGTCATAGAATGCATACACACAGAAACAGGCCCTTCAGCTCAATGAATCTGTGCCAACCATCAAATGCCCATTTACAATTATCCTACACTAGTCCAATTTTATTCACCCCTCCCCTCAGCCCATCCCTCACATACACATTATGGGTGACTTACAGAACACAATTAGCCTGCCAACCCATTCACCTTGGGGGGGGGGGTGAGAGAATAAAGGAGTCCCTGGAAGAAACTCCACGCCCAAAGCCAGGATTGATCCCAGATCGATTGTGCAGCAAGGTACCCTTGAAGACTTGAAAGGTGCACCCTTGAAGACTGAAAAAGGTGAATTTATTATGGGGAACAAGGAAATGGCAGATGAGTTGAACAGGTTCTTTGGATCCTCCTTCAATAAGGAGGACACAAACAATCTTACTGAATATAGTAGTGGCCAGAGGATCTGGGGTGACGGAGGAACTGAAGGAAATCCACATTGGGCAGGAAATGGTGTTGGATAGACTGATGGGACTGAAGGCTGATAAATCCGCAGGGCCTGATGATCTGCATCCCAGGGTACTTAAGGAAGTGGCTCTAGAAATCGTTGATACATTGGTGATAATTTTCCAATGTTCTATAGACTCAGGATCAGTTCCTGTGGATTGGAGGGTAGCTAATGTTATCCCACTTTTTAAGAAAGGCGGGAGAGAGAAAACAGGGAATTATAGACCAGTTAACCTGACATCGGTGGTGGGGAAGATGCTGGAGTCAATTATAAAAGATGAAATAGCCGCACATTTGGATAGCAGTAACAGGATCGGTCCGAGTCAGCATGGATTTACAAAGGAGAAATCATGCTTGACTAATCTTCTGGAATGTTTTGAAGATGTAACTAGGAAAATGGACAAGGGAAAGCCAGTGGATGTAGTGTACCTGGACTTTCAGAAAGCATTCGATAAGGTCCCACATAGGAGATTAGTGGGCAAAATTAGGGCACATGGTATTGGGGGTAGTGTGCTGACATGGATAGAAAATTGGTTGGCAAACAGGAAACAAAGAGTAGGGATTAACGGGTCCCTTTCAGAATGGCAGGCAGTGACTAGTGGGGTACCGCAAGGCTCGGTGTTGGGACCGCAGCTATTTACAATATACATCAATGATTTGGATGAAGGGATTCAAAGTAACATTAGTAAATTTGCAGATGACACAAAGCTGGGTGGCAGTGTAAACTGTGAGGATGATGCTATGAGAATGCAGGGAGACTTGGACAGGTTGGGGGAGTGGGCAGATGCATGGCAGATGAAGTTTAATGTGGATAAATGTGAGGTTATCCACTTTGGAATTTCAAAAAAGCATGTAGCATATCATTGGTAAAATGGTGTCAAGTTGGGAAAAGGGAAAGAACAACGGGATCTGGGGGTCCTTGTTCATCAGTCATGAGAATTAAGGAAAGTAAGCAGCTGTGTGGAATCAGCTTCCAGCAGAAGTGGTGGACAGGATCGATTTTAACATTTAAGAGTATAGGGATAGGCAGTTAATGGAGGGGTATGGTCTGAGTGCAGGTAGAATGGCATGTTGGAAGGGCCGAGAGGGGCGTGCTGTAATTGTTATAAGGTTTATATAACAAGAGTAGTCGAGTAATGGAGCAAAGAGGTCGTTCTGCAGTTGTACAGAGCCCTAGTGAGACCACACCTGGAGTATTGTGTGCAGTTTTGGTCCCCTAATTTGAGGAACGACATTCTTGCTATTGAGGGAGTGCAGCGTAGGTTTACAGGGTTAATTCCTGGGATGGCGGGACTGTCATATGCTGAGAGAATGGAGCAGCTGGGCTTGTACACTCTGGAGATTAGAAGGATGAGAGGGGATCTTATTGAAGCATATAAGAGTGTTAAGGGTTTGGACACGCTAGAGGCAGGAAACATGTTCCCGATGTTGGGGGTCCAGAACCAGGGGCCACAGTTCAAGAATAAGGGGTAAGAACGGAGACCATTTAGAACGGAGACACTTTTTCTCACAGTGAGTTGTGAGTCCGAGGAATTCTCTGCCTCAGATGGCGGTGGAGGCAGGTTCTCTGGATGCTTTCAAGAGAGAGCTAGATAGGGCTCTTAAAGACAGCAGAGTCAGGGGATATGGGGAGAAGGCAGAAACGGAGTACTGATTGGGGATGATCAGCTATGATCACATTGAAAGGCGGTGCTGGCTCGAAGCGCCGAATGGCCTACTCCTGCACCTATTGTCTATTGTATTTACTCTACTTCCCAAAGTAGAGCTTATAATAAGAACTGAAGACATATATCTATGGAGCATATTCTTGACATTTGCTCCATAAATCATCCCAAAACACTTTGCAACCTTCAATGTTACCTTTGAAGAGTGGACACTTTATGTAAACAGCACAGCATACAGCAAAATCCTATAATAGCAATTAAATATTGACTATTAAAGCTTTTCAGTCATCATGTCTGAGAGATACATACTGGTGAGGATACTCACCTGGACTCAGAGACATGGGGAAGGAAACCTGGTCTTGGTCACCAGCTACTGCACTCCCTCAGCTGACAAATCAGTGCTCTCCTATGTTAAACAACACCTGGAAGAATCACTTTGGAGGAAGATCCATCACCAAGAGGGCCTTGGTAGCCCCTGCCCTGACCAAGCTGACAGAGGCCTGAAGTACATACCTGCCAGCAAAGAGCAAAAAGCTGGAGTAACTTAGCAGGTCAGAAGCATCTGTAGAAGGAATTGGACAGACAACATTGCGAGTCCATAAGACCAAGTCAATGGATATTTTTAAGGCAGTGACGGATAGATTCTTGATTAGTATGGATGTCAGGGGTTATGATGGTGTCACGATTGAATGGCGGAGTAGACTTGATGGCCAAATGGCCTAATCTATCACATATGAACGAAAGACATTGGAGCAGAATTGGGCCATTCAGCCCATCGAGTGTCCTCCATCATTCCATCTATATTTCCCTCAACCTCATTCTCCTGCCATCTCCCCAGGTCATGAAGAAGGGTCCCAACCCATAAAATCATCCATCCATTTCCCTCCACAGATACTGCCTCACCCGCTGGGTTCATCCAGCAGTTTGCTTTTAGCATAAGGTTCCAACATTGCAGTCTCATGCGCCGACATGCCTGTCAGACTGGGTGGCAGCAGGTTGCAAGTGAATGAACACAAGGGATCAACCTACTTGACCTATATCTCACTATTCTATCCATGGCAAGAGCAATTGTTCGTGACAGCAACCTTCGCAAGGATGATAAATGCTGGTTGGGATATTAAGGCCTACATCATGAAAACTTTATGAATAAAATAAAATTAAAACATACCATTTTGTTAAATGCAACAACTTTCTCCTCTAACTTCCCCCTCTTTTCACCTGCCTCTCAACTCCACCACACAATCCCTTGGAATTCCATGAGTTCCTTGGAACTCAAAGGAGAGCTGGTAATGTCCCCGTGTGCGGACGGGAGGTAGAAGGACACGAAGCCGAAGCGAAGAAGTGGCAGCCAAGATACCGAATGGAAACAACGCCGAAAAATCAAATAACCGAACGGACACGATGCCTAAAAGCCAAATAACCGAACGGACACGATGCTTAAAAGCCAAATAACCGAACGGACACGATGCCTAAAAGCCAAATGACCGAACGGACACGATGCCTAAAAGCCAACTAACCGAAAGGCATGACGCCTAAAAGCCAAATAACCGAAAGGGCACAACACCGAATGGATACCAATCCGTACGGACGCCACGCCGAAAAGACAATACACAGACAGGCATAACGTCGAAAACCGCCGAACGGACATGATGTCTCCGGGGACGGGATTTGTCTGAGACCTTGTCAGCGATTTGTCCAGACCCCCGCGTCTATCACATCACTGGCCGGGGGAGTCGGGAGGGTGAGGGAGATTTTTAATTTTCCTTCGCCGCTTTTGGACTTTCCTGAATATAAAATATAACCCTGTTCTCTCTCTCTCTCTCGGCATTCCCGGAATCATTTGGCGTTTAGCAAAGACAACTGCATCTGCAGTTCCTCCCTATTGAAGAAGAACCCTGGCCTGAAACAACTCCTAATCCTTTCCCTCCACAGATGCCGCCTAGCCCGCTGAATTCCTCCAGCACTCTGTGTTATTTATTTAACTCTGAAATTAAAGATAGACACAAAAAGCTGGAGTAACTCAGCAGGGCAGGCAGCATCTCTGGATAGAACGAATGGATGACGTTTCAGGTAGTGACCCTTCTTCAGATAATCACAAGTACTCTCACCGACAAGAGTTCAGTTCAGTGTGAAGAAAGGTATCGACCCGAAACGTCACCCGTTCCTTCTCTCCAGAGTCGATGCCTGTCCCGCTGAGTTTCAGGAAAGTCCAAAAGCGGTGAAGGAAAATTAAAAATCCTCCCCCACCCTCCCGCCTCCCCCGGCCAGTCTGGACCAATCGCTGACAAGGTCTCGGAAAAAATCCTGTCCCCAGAGATGTAATGTCCGTTTGGCGGCTTTTTGACATCACGTCCGTTCTGCGTATTGTCCTTTCGGCATGGAGTCCATTCGGGTTTGTGTCCTTTCAGCGTCTTGCCCTTTCGGTTATTTGGCTTTTAGGCATCATGTCTGATCGGTTATTGTGCTTTTCGGGTTTGTGTCCGTTCAGTTATTTGGCTTTTCAGCGTTGTTTCCATTCGGTATCTTAGCTTCCACTTCTTCGCTTCAGCTACTCGGCCTTTGACGGCCTGTCCAAGTATCGATGTCCCGCAGGGAAACAGTGCATACAAGTAATTATTGTCCGCAGTATAGATCCTCTAGTAGATATTTCACAGCAACCAGGATGATTATTCCTACTGGGGCTTTGAAAAATTCTAGCCTGTTGGAAAAAAAAAACAATTTTCTTTGGTATATAATAAAAAGATTAAAGAGCTATTCAAAATGGATCATCTTCCCCATATATATTTCCTGATGTGGTAAGGGGTAAGGGGTTTAGAAAGGAGAGGAGGAAGCACTTTTTTCTCACAGAGAGTTGTGAGTGTGGAATTCTCTGCCTCAGAGGGCGGTGGAGGCTGGTTCTCTGGATACTTTCAAGAGAGAGCTAGATAGGGCTCTTAAAGATAGCGGAGTCAGGGGATATGAGGAGAAGGCAGGAACAGGATGGTGATTGGGGATGATCAGCCATGATCACATTGAATGGCGGTGCTGGCTCGTAGGGCCGAATGGCCTACTCCTGCACCTATTGTCTATTGTAACTGCAGATAGATGCTGGTCTAAACCGTATAGACACATGTAAGGGTTACTCCATCTGGAAAAAGAATTATCCCAAAAATTGACAGAAAACAGAGGTAAAAATAATTGAATTTTGATATTTAAATTTCTTGTATATCATGAGCTTTGGCATGCAGATATAATTTTAGATATTGGTTCCGACATGCTTTCTTCCTCCCAGTTTGTTGTTGGCCACACAAGTTTACTGTGACAAATACTGAAACCATACTTCAAAGGCACGAATGGAATCGCAAATGTCTATTTTTGGTATATAATCAGCATCAGCAGCTCCTGCCTACAGACTTTGGAGGGTGGGAGGTAACCGGAGCACCTGGGGTAAACCCATGTGGTCACAGGAAGGACATACAAACTCCACAAAAACAGCACCCGTAGTCAGGATCGTACCCGGGTCTCTGGCGCTGTAAGGCAGCAACTCTCCCGCTGCACTGCCTTATTTTCAATTTCTATCATCTTCATCGTGAAGTTCTGACCTTGAGTTTCTCAAAGAAAGTTATTTGCTGTAATCCACAGGTTTTGCTTGGTATCACGTGAAGATGATTTTTAAATGCTTACAATGATACTATCATTTATCACATTTGCAAATACTTTACCAAGTAAAGTCCACGATTCAGACAGCTATTGCATTCTCAGAACACTATGCTTTTCGCTTAATTAAGTCGGATAAAGGTCTGCAGATTTTAACATTATATTTCAGCAGTTTTGTTATTGCACACTTTGCTATCTCTTAAAAATAGCAGAGTCAGGGGATAAGGAGAGAAGGCAGGAATGGGGTACTGATTGGGATGATCAGCCATGATCACATTGAATGGCGGTGCTGGCTCGAAGGGCCGAATGACCTACTCCTGCACCTATTGTCTATTGCACTGTAAATACGTTTGCATTGTTTGAATTGATGCCTAAACAGATATTTTAACCATTTGAAAATAGTATAAAAATGCCTGTATTTGGAGGTATTCCCCACTGATCAAAATGTTGAACAATCTGAAATGAATTAGCAACAGTAAATTACCTTGTCTCATAACACAGGATATTATTTAAAAAGCCTATTTTAATCTGCCTTTGTGACATTTATCCCAACTAAGACTGAAATACACAATTTCCCATCCAATATCAGCTAACAAACTCAAAAGCCTGAGAGGAGCCTAAGTGAATGCAATGCAACCCATCAAGGCTCAGACTTTGACTATTTGCCATGTCTTGGTTCGACAGTCGTGACATTGTGGATAACAAAGCAATCTGTTCCCATTATAAACTACACTTATTTAAAAAATGACAATGAAATGCATTGTCAAAAACATTTCTGCTGCTTCATATTTTGGCGCTGCCTTGCAGACTGCTGGTCTTTATATAGAGTTCTAACAAAAAGCCAACTCTCACCACTCTCTAACTACATAACTGCTGTAAAGTGCAGAATATACTCATGGCCTAAATTAAGGAAGTGATACTGTAGACATCTGCTCCGCTATCTCTGCTTCATCACAAGCACTCAAATTACTAAGACATCGGAATAAATCAGACTTTATTAGTTAAAGCTTTTAGACATAGCCAGGGCTCAGGGGACACATAAAACCTATCTCAGGTGTCTGTGCTTTACAAGTAGTTACAGAACAAGTTCATATGTCAAATTCACATTGAAAAAGGATCTTGCTGTTCTGGGCCCATAAGTGGTCTACAGAGGCTTTTAGCTACTACATTTAGGTAAGTAATGAAAGCTGATTAAGTGAACTGATAATTTGTTCCTACAATCCTAACTACAGGCAGAACACACCGATTGTAGTAATTGGCAACAATTAACAACTTGTAAATTACAAGCTCCCTGTCTGTGTGTACATGTGGATCTTTCTATTCTGATAATTAGTACTGAGCCTTTTTATATTAATATATCTTATGACGTTCAAAATAAAATGCTAAAATTCATTGTTAGTGTGACATGTAAAATATTAACATTATGTTGTATGCATCAGCCCATTTTTATACCAGTCTTGAATTTCTGTTGAGTTGAAGTTGCCCAGGTTGGTCAAATGGCTGCTAAACCAACTCCTTATCTTGAATGTGCCAAGCAGCAATAACATTCTTTGTGAAGCCAACTTCTACCTAATCAGCAAAGTGCAAGCTCGTCTGATTGTAAATCCCAATGGAAACATTTTTGAGGATGAATTAAGCCTCAATCCTAAAGTGTAAATCTTAGCAATATGGTCAATCAAAAAATAAGTACAGAAGTGTGAAAACGCACACCTCCAGATTCAAGGAGTTTCTTCTCAGTTATTATCAGGCAACGGAACCATCCTAGCACCAACCAGAAAGTGGACCTACCTACCATCTACCTCATTGGAGACCCTCGGGCTATCTTTAATCGGACTTTACTGGTCTTGCGCTAAATGTTATTCCCTTTATCCTGTATCTGTACACTGTGGACAGCTTGATTGTAATCACATATTGTCTTTCTGCTGACTGGATAGCTCGAAACAAAAAAGCATTTCACTTTACCTCAGTACCCATAGACATAGAAAATAGGTGCAGGAGGCCTTTCGACCCTTCAAGCCAGCACCACCATTCATTGTGATCATGGCTGATCATCCACAATCAGTAACCCGTGCCTGCCTTCTCCCCATATCTCTTGATTCCGCTAGCCCCAAGAGCTCTATCCAACTCTCTTTTAAATTCATCCAGTGAATTGGCCTCTACCGCCTTCTGTGGTAGAGAATTCCACAAATTCACAACTCTCTGGGTGAAACGTTTTTTTCTCATCTCAGTATTAAATGGCCTCCCCTTGGCCCCCGGTTCTGAACTCCCCCAACATTGGGAACATTTTTCCTGCATCTAGCTTGTCCAGTCCTTTGATAATTTTATACGTTTCTATAAGATCCTATTCATTTCTATAAGATCCAACTCTAAGATACACGTGACAAAACACTGAATTAAAGAACTATAATATTTTAATGTAACAAAGCATAAGATTAAAATCTTAAAAATTATAACATTTTAGAACCCATGTAAAAAAACAATAACCAATTAACCCAACTATAAATAAAGTCAATGACATGAATTAAGTTTTGCCTTAACAGCAATTCTACTTCGTTCAAGTGGTGGGCGCATAGCTCCAAGTGTAAGTGCCAAGGGGGCTTACACTGAGACATTCATTCATACAATGTTCAGGCCAAGTTATTGAATTTCATGAGGATTCCAATGACAGATAAATAACAGGAAATCCTTGACGATCAACTGTACACAATTTTGGGATTTATGTTATCATCCAGAACATCGTCACAGATGTAAAGGTTAATGCCAGTAATTCAAATGTCAAGTCAAGAGTGTTTAATTGCCATTTGTACCGACAACGGAACAGTGAAATTCTTACTTGCAGCAGTATAACAGGCCTGTAAACACAATACTCATAGATATCATGTAATAAGCAACAAAACAAATCAGTAAATTAATAACTCCAATACTAGTGCAAAGCCTTGGAGTTTCTGTGGAAGCTTTGTGTTAATCTGTTATTTTATGTAGACTGCATGGGTTTCTGATCAAGGAACGCTACCTTAATACCTTAATAAATCCAATTTCATTTCAAATAGCTAGTTATGAAGAAATACTAGTCGTATTATTCGACTTAATGGCATTTCTGTGGCAGAAAATACTGGAAGCACTCGGCAGACCAGACAGCCCCAGTGGGGAAAGAATCATAAAACTGATGATTTTGGTCAAGGAAACCTTGCGAAATGTGACCTGCTAGTTGTTTCTTGTGCTTTCAATGTTGTTTCTGATTTCCAGCATCTGGTTTGTTTGTTCCAATTGTGTTTGTGTGGATTTCTTTTGAATTCATGGCTCATTCTGGCTCTCATTTGAGTTCAGCTTAACTGAGCAACAAAGAACACTTTAAAATGCAATCAGACAACTAATTCCTGATAATGTTAAATGTAAATGCAAATTTAAATCATTCAATCAGATAATCATATTTTTGGCCCCCTACTGCTAACTAAAATTTCATGGAATACAAATTCCAGTATAATTATCAGTTTAGCTCTGCAGCAGCACCATTACTATATAATCAGCACTTACTCTGCTGGCATTTCAGGATGGGACTGCTGCCCTTTGAATTAGGCAATAAACCTGCCTGTTTATTTTGTGGTGAACCACCTCAACAAACTGGAGAAGACAGCAGAAGTCTTTCTTGGGGTATTAACTGACATTTATCGTTTAACTAACATCACTTTAGTTTAGAAATACAACATGGAAACAGGCCCACAGAGTCCACGCCAACCAGAGATCACCCATACACTGGTTTTACACACTAGGAACAATTTGCAGAAGCTGATAAAACCTACAAATCTGCACATCTTTGGAATGTGGGAGGAAACCGGAGCACAGGAGAAAACCGAGAATACTGGATCACTAGAGCACCTGGAGAAAACCCAAATGGTATTAGGGAGTATTAGGGTATTAGTCAGAATCAAACCCGGGTCTCTGGCGCTGTACAGTAGCAACTCTACCACTTTACCACAGCGCTGCCCCGATTTACCTCCTTGTTCTCTGTGGGGACTATATATAATAGTTTAAACTCTGAACTGCTTGGGTTGCACTAGGGACTTTGGGCTTTGTTTTGTTTATTTGCACTATACTGTTTTTAACAAAATTATTAAACTATTTGTTTTTCTGTTTATTATATTATCTATCGAGGACTGTGTCTACACACCTGCATTATTGCTGCTGCAAGTTAGAATGTCATTGTTCCGTTTCAGGATAAATGTCAATAAGACACTCTTGACCTAGTATCACACTGTATTCAATAATCCCCCTGTAAACAGATCACCTAAGGGATTACCTGAAATGTCTGTTGGTTCCATGCATGGACAAAGCGGCAGCAATGATGTCCGTGTTCCAAAAGGCAATTCTTCAGAGGGGGACAGCAGAAAAGGCCTCTCTGAGGACCTTCAAGAAATCCAGGGTGCTAAGAATTTTTCAGGAGTGGGAAAGCAGGTTAGCGAGAAGCCAACTTCTTTCAAAACTGATCCAAGAGATAATTTTGTGATATTAGGCAAAAAGCTGTTCAGGAGTTTATCTGCCACAGGAACAATACTATCCTGTTGTAACTGGTGCAGTGCAAACCTACTCTTTATCACTCATCATCACAGAAGTGTCCAGCAACAGACATTGGGCCAGTACCACATTATGTTGGGACAAATGATGCCCAAATGGGCCAGGTTTACAGGCAGCTGGTCGAATCCTACTGACTTCACGTAGGTGTTTCTGCATTCTGCTTTACCGAACAAAGATAGGTGACACTGCAGCTGGATGTTTTCCTCATCTGAAACCAGAGGCAGTCGTTGAATCTGATGCTTTGTTGTCTGACAGAGATAAGCTGAAACGGAAAAAGAGCAACCATGTGGAAATAGCAGGGAGAAGCAGGACTCCCATTCGACAATAGATGAAAGAGCCAGCAGGCCTTGTACAGTGTGGGAAGCAGTCAATCGAGAACTGCTCCCAATATCTCTGATATTAGATATCTTAAAATGACTGCGCACTTATCAGTCCCACATCCCGTCCAAACTAGCGAATAAATTGTATGCTCAGCTTGTGGAATCTCCCGGTTTGAGTTTCCTAATCGAACAGCAGACAATCCATTTTCAATGGAGCACGATGAATTGCTGTAAGTAAATGGCTATCACACAATAGCTCAAAAGCAAAACCCTCCCCAACTTCTTATATTATTATTGGGCAACGAATATTAAAAATGTAATTTACTGGCTGGATAACTCATGCCAACAGGTAGACTGGTTAATAATGGAGAGAGAGGATTGCTCGCCTTTTAATATAGGTTCTTCTCTCCCCAACAAATGTGAAGAACACACTATATGATAAAAATCCGATTATTCACAGCACTCTACGAATCTGGAGGCAAGTAAAATCAACTTTTAAACTAAGAAATGTATCTCTTCTTTCACCAATAGCCAATAACCCTTTGTTCAAACCAGGCATGTGCCGTGAGTAATTACTCAGGGTAGGCAGTCAGCCGACTTTTTAAAAAAAATCTTAAACTGCACATGCGCAGATAGTTCTCTTCGTAAAAAATAAGTAACAATTCAATTTTACCAAGGCTTCTCAATCTCCTTCATTTTCTAATCACTGAATGGGTGGGGGGCGGAGGATAAAGGCAGGTGGAGAGATGGTGGGAAAAACGGAAGCACACCAGGACGTTAAATCAGTTGTCATCTTATTGAATGACAATACTAATTCAAGGATCCATTTGGAGGGAGAGTTCCTTTCACAGCGTGTGGAGAGTCTGTGCGGGGATGATGCGGGGAGGGCAGGAGTGTTGAAAAGGAGGGGGGTCAGAGATCATATCAGTAACTCACTCGCCGCTGCCACAGCGCTCCGGGCACTGACAGCAGAACTGGCCGCCACTTCCGAGGATAGAAGCAGCTCGGGTGCGTGCAGCCGCCGAGACCCGACAACAGAACCGGCTGCCACTTCAGTGCCTTC
Organism: Okamejei kenojei; assembly: GCA_035221665.1. Taxonomy (NCBI): domain Eukaryota; kingdom Metazoa; phylum Chordata; class Chondrichthyes; order Rajiformes; family Rajidae; genus Okamejei; species Okamejei kenojei. Next base: position 88,242,984 of record CM069135.1, read on the forward strand.
TGCCGGTCCGCTGACCTCTGGCAGTGCTCTCCGTCTGAACATCTCTCATCTGCCGCTCGCCGGCTTCGCTCATGTCAACCGCATCCCACAAATCGTTAAATTCCCACAGCTGAGTAACCTCAACTGGTCCCGTGAACGAGCTGTCGGAATTTAAAGATTTGCGGGAAGCCGGCCGGCGAGCGGCAGGTGAGAGATGTTCAGACGGAGAGCACAGCCAGAGGAGACGGGGACTAGCGGACGGGGCTGAAGTGGCTGAAGTGGCAGGGTCCCGGTGGCCGCTCAAAGTCAGTCACCCGAGCTGCTTCCTTCCTCGGAAGTGGCGGCCAGTTCTGCTGTCCGTGCCCGGAGCGCTGCAGCAGCCACCCAAGCTAATTCCCTCCCCAGCCACAATAAAACCATACAGCAATTACAGCACGGAAACAGGCCATCTCGGCCCTTTTACTCCGTGCCGAACACTTACAGTCACCTAGTCCCATCTACCAGCATTCAGACCGGAGTGTGGCAAGTGGGTTACTGACCCCGAACCTCTCCTTCACAACGCCAGACTCCCCAAACACTGTGAACGGAGCTCTCCCCCCCACCCCGGGAAATACAGTATTTATAAAAATGAAGCACCAAGAAATGCACTTACCACGTTATTGGTACATTAAGTCCATTCTTCACTCTTTGTTTCATGAGAAACTATTAAAATAATGGCAATCCATATTCAAAAATCCCGCCAAGAAACTCGCGCTGGGCGTGCGCAGTATACTGCTGCGCCTGTGCAGTACTGCAAAGGCAGAATTTCTGCTGCCTTCAGCTCCCCTTGAAACTGACGGCTCAGGCAGCGCTGACGGCACGTGGGCTGCACAGCCCTTCCCGTGTTACAAGTGCTGCGGATGAAAGGCACGGAGAATTATGCCTACCTAGGAGATCGATCTCTTAGATAGGCATAATTCTCCCATGCCTTTACTATTTATATTTAATAATTGCCATTTCATAATTTTAGTCAGGGTAGGCAGTGCCTACCTTACCTACCCTGACGGCACGTGCCTGGTTCAAGCCATCTATTATAGATAAAACGTTTATCTATTGGGAAAGACTAGGAATCAAAAAACTTGGAGATCACTACGAGATGGGAACTCTTCTCTCATTTCAGGAATTAGTCGAAATATCACCTGAAAGGTAATCAATATTTCAGATATCTTCAAATTCGAGACTATCTGAAAACATATATCCAAGACTACCAGACTTTGCTGCCAGATACACTAGACGAATGTATGAATTGAAATTCAGAGTCAAACAACTTAACATATTTGTATAATACCCTTCTAAATATAGAAATCCCATCGACAGAAGCAATTAGAAGAGACTGGGAAGAGGAACTAGGCCTAAAAATTCTAAAAGACAGATGGGAAGAAAACATTTTATATATACACAATTGTTCGATTAACGTTAGACATACGTTAATTCAATTTAAAATACTATACAGACTCTACTATTCAAAGACTAAACTGAATAAGATCTTTCCAAATGTATCTCCTATTTGTGGCAAATGTCTCCTTCAAGAATCAACTATAACACATTCCTTCGCCTCTTGCATAAAATTACATAACTTTTGGAGAGGAATTTTTGATATTTTCTCAAAAACATTAAAAACAAAATTGGACCCCGACAAGGAACTGATTATCCTAGGAACGTCAGAAGCCTGCTCTGAGCTATCAATATTTCAATGTTTCCCCAATTATGGTCTGATAATGGTGAAAAAACTAATACTCAAATTTTGGAAACATGCATTTACCCCAACTCTCAAAATGTGGATTACAAACATGTCTGAGACGCTACATCTTGAAAGTATGAGACTTGTCTTAGCAGAAAAACCAGAGTATTTTTCGAAGACATGGACACCATTCATTGATTCCTTACAAGGATAGTATGGTGCAACACAATTTTGGAGTTAAATATAATTACGGGTTGGGTGATGGGTAGGGAGGGATACGAGGCAGGTATATCATCACTTTTTGTTTTTCTTTCTGTTTTTGTCTTTTTATTTCTCTATGTATTTCTTATTTCTTTTACTTAATCACTCTTTGGCTACACCAATTTGGTAGTCTAGGTGTTCTATTCTTGCACATCCACTTTTTCTCTCTCTTGCTTTTTCTCTCTTCTTTTCTATCAACTAGCTAAAAATTAAAATTGAAGCTGTACAATAACTGTATTATGTCATATGCCGCTGTTTATATTTTTGTACACATAAATAAAAATATATTTTTTAAAAAAGCAAAACCCATAACGATTAGAACTAAGGGAGTATGAGTTCATCTAAACCAGTATTAAATTATATCTTTTGCCAATTTCTGGTCACTCTTCCTGTTTTTCTTGTGCACAAGAGTAAAGGACTACAGCCTCAAGTTCCTGTTTTAGTGCTTTGGAAATAAAATGAAGCATAGTTCTCACAGAGCAAAGCAATTCAGGTAAAATTCAAACATTTTTTAAAAGAACACAAATTTTAAATAACATTCACACATTTGTCAGCCAGGCTTTTAGTGAATTCATCCCAATATTTCAGCTGTTCCTTTCTCTGTAACCTTCACCAATGCCATAGTCATAGAAACATAGAAAATAGGTGCAGGAGGAGGCCATTCAGCCCTTCGAGCCAGCACCGCCATTCATTGTGATCATGGCTGATCATCCGCTATCAATAACCCGTGCCTGCCTTCTCCCCATATCCCTTGATTCCACTAGCCCCTAGAGCTCTATCTAACTCTCTCTTAAATCCATCCAGTGATTTGGCCTCCACTGCCCTCTGTGGCAGGGAATTCCACAAATTCACAACTCTCTGGGTGAAAAAGTTTTTTCTCACCTCAGTCTTAAATGGCATCCCCTTTATTCTAAGGCTGTGGGCCCTGGTTCTGGACTCGCCCAACATTGGGAACATTTTTCCTGCATCTAGCTTGTCCAGTCCTTTTATAATTTGATATGTTTCTATAAGATCCCCCTCATTCTTCTAAACTCCAGTGAATACAAGCCTAGTCTTTTCAATCTTTCCTCATATGACAGTCCCACTATCCCAGGGATCAATCTCGTGAACCTACGCTGCATTGCCTCAATCACAAGTCCTCTATACAACTCTCTGTTTCTCTTGAGATTCCTATCCAATTCCTGCTGCTATCCAGTAGGTCTTCAGCCTTCTCAAACTACATCTTGGAATTTCTTTGCTCAGCCATCCCATCTTCTTTAAGGTTGTCCTTAACAATCACACTCTTTTAATAGTTTTTGTTCAAAAGCTGGCGTGGCACGGTGGCGCAGCGTTAGAGTTGCAGCCGTACAGTGCCAAATTGTAGAATATAATACTCTAAATGCAGCCTCACCAACATCTTATATAACTGCAACATGACCTCCCAACTTCTATTATCAATACTCTGACTGATGAAGGCCAATGTGCCAAAAGCCATCTTAACCACCTGTAACGCCACCTTCAAGGAACTATGTACCTGCACTCAGAGACCCTTCTGTCTACAACACTCTCCAGAGCCCTATCATTCATGTGTAGGTCCTGCCCATGTTACACTTTCCAGCATGCAAAACCACACATCTCTCTGTAACATTAAACTAATGTTAATCTCTCTGTAGATAGACACATAATGCTGGAATAATTCAGCGGGACTGGCAGCATCTCTGAAGGAATGGGTCGAGACCCTTCTTCAGACTCTCTGTACGTAGAATGGGGTGATTTGAAAATAGCTTTGACTACTTATTGTAAAAACAGTACTTACGTGCTGTATTTTGATGCAAACGCCACCATTAATTTATCATCAAGGCTCCTAAAAATGGCACATATCTTTCGCAAAGTATTTAAATATGCAGAACCCAGGAGATTACATTTTATATTAAATAAATCACCTGGCGATTTTGGTGACAGAAGATGTGATACAAATGAAATAATTGGTGATGAATTTCTTCACCAGCGTTTAAGAAAAGGGGGGTTAAAAAAGATTTGTTAATGAAGTTGGAGTTATAAACTTTTAATTTCATCATGTGGTGCAAGCTGTTTTTGTAATGATTTTACTGAGTTCTGTGGAGAGAGTAGATGCTACTTGTGATTTTTTTTTCCATTTCACAGAGGTCACTTGAACTTAAGTGTGTAGAAAGGAACTGCAGATGCTGGTTTACACCGACGATAGACACAAAGTGCTGCAGTGCCTCAGCGGGTCAGGCAGCATCTCTGGACAAAAAGGATGGGTGACGCTTCAGCTCAGAATCTTTCTTCGGACTGAAAGTAGAAGGGAGGGAAGTCGATGTAGGAAAAGGCAAAAACAAATCAGAGTCTTACTTGAACTTGAACTGAGACTGAGAACGATGGATTAGGCAATGTGGGACCTGTCCAGTGACACTTGGTTATAGTGGACTTAAGAGCCCCGTTCACACTCTGCACAGAAGCATTTAGCCGACCATCCAAAATCTTCATCTACATTGAATTAAGGAGTCAGCTTTTCGTTCTAATCAATGCAGCTGGTCCAGCTGCTGCCCCACAGTTCCAGAGACCCGGGTTCGGTCCTGCCCTCAGGGCCCTGTCTGTGTGGAGTTTGCATGTTCTTGTTGTGACCCCGTGTGGGTTTCCTCTGGGTACTCCGGTTTCTTCCCACATCCCAGAGACGTGCATGTTTGTAGGTTAATTGGCCTCTGTAAATTGCCTCTAGTTTGTAGGGAATGGGATAACATGAACAGGTGGACTTGAAGGACCTGTTTCCACAGTGTCCAAACTAAACAAAATGCAGATAAATTTCTACGCAACAGTTCCTATCCACAGGCATCACAAGGGCACAGCTGGTAGTGCCACTGCTGAAAGCTCAGGTTCAATCCTGACCTTGGGTGTTCGCTGTAAGGAGTTTGCACATTCTCCCTGAAATCTGGTGGGTTTCCTCTAGGTGATTCCATTTCCTCCCACATCCTAAAGACAAAATGGTTGGGAATTGGCCACTGCAAATTGACGCTAGTCTGATGGTGAGTTGGCAAAACCTTGATGGAAATGTGAGGTGGTACAAGAAAAAAATCAACATAAGTGAAATTCAAAATCAATTGCCATAACATTCTCCAATAACATAGATCAGCCTGAGTTATGGTACTTCTATTTATTTACACAAGCGTCATTTACAGTTTATCAGATAATGACTACAGCCGACTTCAACTCACGACAGAACTGGTAGACAAAAGTAGATGTTAAAGTTTTTACTTAAAATGTTTCTCTCATTTCTCTGTCACAATAATATATTTATGAAGCAACACATTTATAAACAACTGTACAGATTATTTCAACATTATTTTCACGAGGCACTCTGATACTTGCTGGTCCAAGCTTCTTCTCTGGTGAACTCAGTCGCTATCCGTTTCTAATTTAATGATTTCAGCTTGTCCTTCTTCTCCAAGATGGACCAAAAGCCTTCTGTAAGACTCTCTGTGCAGGAGGTCAAAATATATCAGAAAGAGAATGAAGAACCAGATTTAGTTTAGTGTAGTTTAGTGACACGTGTGCCAAGGTACAGTGAATAGCCTTTGTTGCATGCCAACCAGGCAGCAAAAAGACAAAACATGATTACAATCATTTATACTCGGTGTACATGATTTATAGATAGATTCATAAGGCATTTGAACGGAAGTAGACCATTGGCCCAGTGAGTCTACTCCATCATTCATTCATGGCAGATCCAGCTTTCCTGCTCAACTCCATTCTCCTGCCTCCTCCACATAATCCTTGACACCCTTACTAATCAAGAATCTGTTAATCTCTGCCTTAAAAATACCCAATGACTTTGCCTCCACAGCATCTGTGGCAATGAATTCCGCAGATTCACCACCATCTGACTAAAGAAATTCCTCCTCATCTCCTTTCAAAATGTGCTTCCTTTTATTCTGAGTCTATGGCCTCTGGTCCTAGACTCTCCCACTAGTGGAAACATCCTCTCTGTATCCAAGATAGTTTTTCAGATAGAATGCCATAAAATCTGACCACAATGGTAGAGCTTAGTTTCTTTTAATGCGGAAAAGAATGTGTTAGCTTTAAACTAGACGAGCTTTTGTATTCAAGAATCTACGTTCCAGCTCCAGTTTATCATTTAAGGATTGTACAATCTCTCTCCAACTAACCAATCAAGATAAGGTGGCCTTTGACATTTTAAGTCCCTTTAAAAATGCATGTTAACATATATCAATACATTTCTGATGACTGCTGCATATAGTAATATTTAAATATATTTATTTACAAATTATGATTAACTCCTTATTTCAATGGGTCAGGCAACATCTCTGGAGAAAATGAATAAGTGTTGAAACGCTTCTTCAGATTGAAAGTAGAGGTGGGGGGAAATAAACTGGAGGTGAGAACATTTGCAAGGAATGCTGCCTGACCCACTCAGCATTTTATTTTTGTATCTATCTATAAATCAGAATCTGCAGTTCCTTCCTACACAATAAAATAATAATGCTTGAAATATGTCCACACCTCATTTGGATGATACAATGTGAAAGTAGTGGAATTGCAATGCAATTTGTTGTTTCAAGAGCTTTGTTTAAAAAAGTGACAGAGTAATTGAACGTGGATTTCAGCTGAACCTCTATTCCCCATGTTCACTATGCACACTGACATGTAATGGTTCCAATTAAGTAACATCTTTATTTTATTCATCCTCATCAACTTCCTCTCCAGAGCACTGGCAAACCCCAAATTCAGGCCTCTTCATCATTCATTATTTTAATTGTGTAAGATGGAACTACAGATGCTGTTTTAAACCAAAGATAGACACAAAAAGCTGGAGGAACTCGACGTGTCAGGCAGCATCTCTGGAGAGTAGGAATGGGTGTCGTTTCGGCTCAAGACCCTTCTTCATTGAGCTTCTTAACTGCTGCTAACTATGTCTTCCATTGGAGGGCTCTAATCTTTTTAACTGCAAAATTTATTTTCTTTATTTTTAGATGTTCCTTAAATCATACCACTTCGAGCTAGCTTTTGGCCGTCTACTGATTTCTTTCAGCCCTGCTGATTTCTTTCAGCTAAAATCCTTTTATATCCCACTGATATCTGCCGATTTCTTTCAGCTAAAATCCTTGCTTTGTATTGTATTGTATATTGTATTGTATCCAGGGTAAGGGGGAGGATGAGTGCCAGGGCAGTTTACTGTTCTGGATGTCAGATGTGGGAGGTCATGCAGTCAGATAGCTCTCCAGACGTCCACATCTGCGCCAGGTGCGTCAAGATGGCGCTCCAAATGGACCGTATTCGATACCTGGAGCAGCAGCTCGATGACCTCCGTCTGGTCAGGGAGAGTGAGGAAGCCATAGAGAGGAGCTACAGACAGGTGGTCACGCCAAAACCGCAGGAGGCAGAAAAGTGGGTCACGGTTAGGAGAGGCAAGGGGCAGAGGCAGGGACTAGAGAGTACCCTGGTGGCTGTACACCTTGGCAATAAGTACTCCTGTTTGAGTACTGTTGGGGGGCACAGCCTACCTGGGGGTAGCAACAGCGACCGGGCCTCCGGTACAAAGACTGGCCCTGTTGCTCAGAAGGGTAAGGAAAAGAAGAGGCGGGCATTAGTAATAGGGGACTCTATAGTTAGGGGGTCAGATAGGCGATTCTGTGGAGGCAGTCAGGAGACCCGGATGGTAGTTTGTCTCCCTGGTGCCAGGGTCCGGGATGTGACTGAACGTGTCCAAGATATCTTGAAATGGGAGGGAGAGGAGCCATAGGTCGTGGTACATATAGGTACCAATGACATAGGTAGAAAAAGAGAGGAGGTCCTGAAAGGAGAATTTAGGGAGTTAGGAAGAGTGTTAAGGAGAAGGACCGCAAAGGTAACAATCTCAGGATTACTGCCTGTACCACGCGACAGTGAGAGTAGGAATGGAGCAAGGTGGAGGATCAATGCGTGGCTTAAGGACTGGTGCAGAGCGCAGAGATTCAAGTTTCTGGATCATTGGGACCTCTTTTGGGGAAGGTGTGATCTGTACAAAAAGGACGGGTTGCACTTGAACCCGAGGGGAACCAATATCCTGGCGGGGAGATTTGCAAAGGCTACTGGGGAGACTTTAAACTAGATCGGTTGGGGGGAGGGACTCAAATAGAGAAAGCAAGTAGTCCGTTTGTGAGGCAGGAGGCAGAGAAGAGAAGCAGTCAGATGCAACACGTAGGGAGGAAGGAAGAAAAAAATAACAAACGGAGAGTAAGAAGTGGAGGGTTTCTTAAATGTGTGAGCAGAGAGACAGAGGGGTGTAAAATGAGGATAGGAGCAATAGGTAGCGAGGTGAAAAGTGACAGGAAAACAAATCCAGGGCAAAAATCTAAAAGGGCCACTTCTCAACATAATTGTAATAGGGCCAAGAGTGTTGTAAAAACAAGCCTGAAGGATTTGTGTCTCAATGCGAGGAGCATTCGTAATAAGGTGGATGAGTTGAATGTGCAGATAGCTATTAATAATTATGATATAGTTGGGATCACGGAGACATGGCTCCAGGGTGACCAAGGCTTGGAGCTGAACATCCAGGGATATTCAATATTCAGGAAGGATAGACAGAGAGGAAAAGGAGGTGGGGTAGCGTTGCTGGTTAGAGCAGAGATTAACGCAATAGAAAGGAATGACATTAGCTTGGAGGATGTGGAATCGATATGGGTGGAGCTGCGAAACACTAAGGGGCAGAAAACACTAGTGGGTGTTGTGTACAGGCCACCTAACAGTAGTAGTGGAGTTGGGGATGGCATCAAACAGGAAATTAGAAATGCGTGCAACGAAGGTAAAACCATTATAATGGGTGACTTCAATTTACATATAGATTGGGTGAATCAAATTGGCAGGGGTGCTGAGGAAGAGGATTTCTTGGAATGTATGCGGGATAGTTTTCTAAACCAACACGTGGAGGAACCAACAAGAGAGCAGGCCAATATGTCTGACTGGATATTGAGTAATGAGGAAGGGTTAGTTAGCAGCCTTGTTGTACGTGGCCCCTTGGGCAAGAGTGACCATAATATGGTTGAGTTCTTCATTAGGATGGAGAGTGACATTGTTAATTCAGAAACACGGGTCCTGAACTTAAAGAAAGGTAACTTTGAGGGTATGAGGCGTGAATTGGCCAAGATCGACTGGCAATTGATTCTTGAAGGGTTGACGGTGGATATGCAATGGAAGGCATTTAAAGACTGCATGGATGAACTACAACAATTGTTCATCCCAGTATGGCAAAAGAATAAATCAGGGAAGGTGGTGCATCCATGGATAACGAGGGAAATCAGGGATAGTATCAAAGAAAAAGATGAAGCGTACAAATTAGCCAGAAAAAGCAGCCTACCGGAGGACTGGGAGAAATTCAGAGACCAACAAAGGAGGACAAAGGGCTTAATTAGGAAAGGGAAAATGGAGTATGAAAGAAAACTGGCAGGAAACATAAAAACTGACTGCAAACGTTTTTATCGATATGTGAAACGCAAAAGATTAGTTAAAACAAATGTAGGTCCCTTGCAGTCAGAAACGGGTGAATTGATCATGGGGAACAAGGACATGGCAGACCAATTGAATAACTACTTTGGTTCTGTCTTCACTAAGGAAGACATAAATAATTTGCCGGAAATAGCAGGGGATCGCGGGTCAAATGAGATGGAGGAAATGAGTGAAATCCAGGTTAGCCGGAAAGTGGTGTTAGGTAAATTGAATGGATTAAAGGCCGATAAATCCCCAGGGCCAGATAGGCTGCATCCCCAGGGTACTTAAGGAAGTAGCCCCAGAAATAGCAGATGCCTTAGTGATAATTTTTCAAAACGCTCTTGATTCTGGAGTAGTTCCTGAGGATTGGAGGGTAGCTAATGTAACCCCACTTTTTAAAAAGGGAGGGAGAGAGAAAACGGGGAATTACAGACCAGTTAGTCTAACATCGGTAGTGGGGAAACTGCTAGAGTCAATTATTAAAGATGGGATAGCAGCGCATTTGGAAAGTGGTGAAATCATTGGACAAAGTCAGCATGGATTTACGAAGGGTAAATCATGTCTGACGAATCTTATTGAATTTTTTGAGGATGTAACTAGTAGAGTGGATAAGGGGAGAAGCAGTGGATGTGTTATATCTGGACTTTCAGAAGGATTTCGACAAGGTCCCACACAAGAGATTGGTATACAAACTTAAAGCACACGGTATTGGTGGTTCAGTATTGATGTGGATAGAGAACTGGCTGGCAGACAGGAAGCAAAGAGTAGGAGAGAACGGGTCCTTTTCAGGATGGCAGACAGTGACTAGTGGGATGCCGCAAGGCTCAGTGCTGGGACCCCAGCTATTTACAATATACATTAATGATTTGGACGAGGGAATTAAATGCAACATCTCGAAGTTTGCGGATGACACGAAGCTGGGGGGCAGTGTTAGCTGTGAGGAGGATGCTAGGAGGCTGCAGGATGACTTGGATAGACTGGGTGAGTGGGCAAATGCATGGCAGATGCAGTATAATGTGGATAAATGTGAGGTTATCCACTTTGGTGGCAAAAACAGGAAAGTAGACTATTATTTGAATGGTGACCGATTAGGAAAAGGGGAGATGCAGCGAGACCTGGGTGTCATGGTACATCAGTCATTGAAAGTAGGCATGCAGGTGCAGCAGGCTGTGAAGAAAGCGAATGGTATGTTGGCATTCATAGCAAAAGGATTTGAGTACAAGAGCAGGGAGGTTCTACTGCAGTTGTACAGGGTCTTGGTGAGGCCACACCTGGAGTATTGCGTACAGTTTTGGTCTCTTAATCTGAGGAAAGACATTCTTGTCATAGAGGGAGTACAGAAAAGGTTCACCAGATTGATTCCTGGGATGGCACGACTTCCATGTGAAGAAAGACTGGATAGACTTGGCTTGTACTCGCTGGAATTTAGAAGATTGAGGGGTGATCTCATAGAGACTTACACAATTCTTAAGGGGTTGGACAGGCTAGATGCAGGAAGATTGTTCCCGATGTTGGGGAAGTCCAGGACAAGGGATCACAGTTTAAGAATAAGGGGGAAGCCTTTTAGGTCTGAGATGAGAAAATCATTTTTCACACAGAGAGTGGTGAATCTGTGGAATTCTCTGCCACAGAAGGTAGTTGAGGCCAGTTCGTTGGCCATATTTAAGAGGGAGTTGGATGTGGCCCTTGTGGCTGAAGGGATCAGGGGGTATGGAGAGAAGGCAGGAACAGGATACTGAGTTGGATGATCAGCCATGATCATATTGAATGGCGGTGCAGGTTCGAAGGGCCGAATGGCCTGCTCCTGCACCTAATTTCTATGTTTCTATGTTACTCCAAAATCTAGACACAAGGAACTGTAGATTCTGGTTTTCAAAAAAAAACATATTCCAGTGCAGTGTATCTTTTTTTTACACTCCTGTGCAGATCAGTGTAACTGTTTAATCAGGTTTCTGCTAAGTTTGTTGAAATACACTGAAGACATCAGTCTTCTAAAAATGATACCATTCTGTGAAGAAGACATACCTCTGTGAATTGTTTCTTCCGAGTCCTTGCTTATGTTCAGTGTCCTTTAGAGTCTTACTTAGTGTGGGAATGAGACTGATAACCAAATCTCGATTTAAGACTGCAACCATTTCTACGATGTTGTACACCTGGTGATCGTAGATCCCAAAATACTCCTGAATAAACTGCCTGGAAATGGTTCAATATTCTCTATTAATACATTTGTAATTCCACAACGAGATTCCTCACAGGTTTAAGAAGCAAAAGGTAGATCTCACTTACATAACTTATATTTATAGAAACAAGTGATGCAGCAACAAGTATGTATCAAAACAGACAAACAAGTACAGGTATGTCACAACTCAATCTATTCCAAATAAAGATAATGTAATTTGATGATTTATCAAAATCCACTTTGAGATCAGCTTCATACTTGCTGCCTGGAAGAGAGATTTGCAATTTATAAACAGTCTTGCTTGATCAATGGGATTTGAGGCAGCAGGACAGTTTATTCATGTCTGGAAATGTGACAAAATGGTGGAGATAATGGGTGGGGTGAAATAAAAACCCCGCGATATACTGGAAAGATTCATTGCACTTAGAGTGACGGCTTCCATCCCCAATTGTTAAAGAAGGAGATGACAGTGGATGGGCTTGTCATTGTCTCACAATCTTCCTCAGACATGCGGCAGGTACCAGAAGATTGATTAGGTGGGTGTATAAAAATGCCCATTAACTACAAGCCAGTCAGTTTTACATTAGTTGTCTATCAGGAACATAATCAGGGAAAACATGAACAGACTTTTGGACAAATCTGGGTTAATTAAAGAGAACCAGCACAGACCTGTAAAAGACAGGTCATGTTTAATTAAGCCAGATCCATCATTTGTATCTGGTTTTCCTCATTAAATTATTTTCAATCACTTTCTGACAGCTTGTAGATTCTTGCATGCAATGGACACAATATCCTGTTGACATCGCAAAGGAGTTTGCTTGTTTTACCACCCCCAGGTTACTAGAGCACTCAGGACAAAGTAACGCCAACCACTCAGTTCAGTTCAATTTAGTTTATTGTCACGTGTACTGAGGTACAGTGAAAAACTTTTGTTGCGTGCTATCCAGTCAGCGGAAAGACAACACATGATTACAATCGAGCTATTTACAGTGTATAGAGGAATAGAGATTTAAGGATGTGGAGCGATTGTAATATGTAATTGTAGATCTGCTTCTGTGGCTAACATGCAAATAGTCGCCTGGGTTGGGCGCCATCTTGGAAGGTTACTCATAGAATATATTCAATTACATTGCAACACTAGAATGAGTAGACCTTAAAAATACCTACCTTAGTACGGAGGTCAAGTGAGGACACACCTGACTGGGAGTTAGTGACTGGCAATTTTCAATTATACATTGCATGACCTGAGTGGTCAACTTCTTCACTGAAAAGTAAAACAAAATAAATTGACATGGAATAATTATGAACCTATTCACTGCCACGTTTTTGTTTACTATTTGTCATGACCCGAGTATACATGGGGGTGGCACGGAACAGGTAAAAAAAAAAAATCAGCTTTGTGAGGGCAATTATGGACTTGTTCTGTTGAATGAAATTCCCTACAAGTTCCCCTCATCCCTACCAATGTATGGGAGGATTTTGGTGCATAATTATCTCACCAAATTCAATTGGCTCAGTTACAATGTCAAATTTTGGATTGAGCTATTATTCAGGATCTTGAATATATAACCTTGGGTGGCATTTCAGTAAGGTACTAAAGGACTTTCACATTGGCAGTCAACTTTTGGATGACATGAAATCAAGACTCCATCTGCCGAAACAGATGAATGTACAAGATCCTGTAACATGGTTTGAAGAAAAGCAGGTTCTTCCAGCTTCCTTGACACCAGATATCCTTGCAGCAGCAATTCTAAAATATAAGTGTAACGTGTGTTTCCACAACGCAAATTGGATATAACTCAATCAATGAACGAGGGAACACTGCTTTCATTCTGCAGGCCTAATTGGTTATAACAAGATTCCGATCAGGAATTAAAGAACCGCTTTAGTTACTTTTCTAATTGGCAAGCAGAAAAAAAAGCTGTCTTGGAAAAAAAACATATTTCATGTAGCCTCCTCACAATAAACAGACACCATTGTCTCTTTAAGAACAAAACACTACTTTCACTGGTGGAGGCCATTGCAATTAATAAGAGATCGCTTTTGTTGATATTTGATTATTACGATGTAACATGTAGCCTTTAGTATTGTTAGCTTGCAATAACCAAAATAAATTTATAGTTATTAAATAACCTGTGGGCAAAAGTAACTTTGGTCGGCACAGACTGGAAGGGCCGAGAGGGCCTGTTTCCGTGCTGTAATTGTTATATGGCTGCTGTAATTGTTATTGCCAGTCTGAAAGTCTCTGGCCTTTAAACCCCCTTTCCCCATTGATAAATTGATTTTATAACATGATTTTCCATAACACAAGGTGTCTCAGGAACATAATTATTGCGTTATATCAAAACTACCAGTATATGATCGTGCATATGTTGGCTGCTATTTTGGACCTTAAAGCATGAAAGTTCTTCCTTTTATCTGCATAATTGCAGAATTCAAAGAATTGCATTGCACTGTTTAAAGCTTTTCTTTAAAATAAGCTGAAACTGTGGCATCATTAACTGAAATACAATGGAAACTCAGCACACCAGATTGAAGACTCTGAAGACTGAATGATGAAAGCAACATCAATGGGGGAGATCAATTGGGCCAAATATGCCACTGAATATTTATGGCTTTAAATTAAGTCACAACTATCTCAATGGCCTCATAAAGTCCACTGTCAGACAGAACAAAGTTTTATTGTTTCTACTGACTCCTGATGTGGAGGTTATGTCTCAAGGAAAGTCCAGTAAGTACAACTGAAATCCATTGCTATGGCAATTACATCTTTAAAGCGATGTGGCACAGTTGTGCAATGGTACTACTTAATTCTCACTTCATTATTTAACAATGCGCATTCTGCATCACTATTAAACAATGTAGTTTGATCAGTTAACTTTACATTCGCTATTTAAATTTAAATAGTGAATGTAAAGCAAAATTACTATGTCTAGCTGCTCTGTTTCATAAAACTAGTTTAGATCAGAAACAAAACCATGCACATTACTTAAATTGAATGGGTAGATAAATTAGAGCGGTAATCTACAGTGCCCTCCATAATGTTCGGGACAAAGACCAATCATTTATTTATTTACCTCTGTACTCCACAATTTGAGATTTGTAATTGAAAAATCACATGTGGTTAAAGTGCACTGTCAGATTTTAATAAAGGCCATTTTTATACATTTTGGTATCATCATGTAGAAATTACAGCAGTGTTTATACACAGTCCCCCATTTCAGGGCACCATAATGTTTTGAACACAGCAATGTCATGTAAATGAAAGTAGTTTTGATCAGTATTTTGTTGCATGTCCTTTGCATGCAATGACTGCTTGAAGTCTGCGATTCATGGACATCACCAGTTGCTGGATGTCTTCTCTGGTGATGCTTTGCCAGGCCTGTATTGCAGCCATCTTTAGCTTATGCTTGTTTTGGGGGCTAGTCCCCTTCAGTTTTCTTTCAGCATATAAAAGGCATGCTCAATTGGGTTCAGATCGGGTGATTGACTTGGCCACTCAATAATTGACCATTTTTAGCTTTGAAAAACTCCTTTGATGCTTTAGCAGTCTGTTTGGGATCATTGTCTTGCTGTAGAATGAATCGCCGGCCAATGAGTTTTGAGGCATTTGTTCGAACTTGAGCACATAGGATGTGTTTATACACTTCGGAATTCATTATGCTCCTACCATCAGCAGTTGTATCATCAATGACGATTAGTGAGCCAGTACCTTCAGCAGCCATACATGCCAGGTCATAATACCCCCACCACCGTGTTTCACAGATGAGGTGGTATGCTTTG
Organism: Okamejei kenojei; assembly: GCA_035221665.1. Lineage (NCBI taxonomy): Eukaryota > Metazoa > Chordata > Chondrichthyes > Rajiformes > Rajidae > Okamejei > Okamejei kenojei. The sequence continues at coordinate 88,258,388 of CM069135.1, forward strand.
GATCTTGGGCAGTTCCTTCTCTCCTGCATATTTTGCTCTTGCCATCACTCTGATATAAGTTAATTTTCGTCTCATCTGTCCACTAGACCTTTTTCCAGAACTGTGGTTGCTCTTTTAAGTACTTCTTGGCAAACTGTACTTAACCCGGCCATCCTATTTTCGCGGCTAACCAGTGGTTTGCATCTTGCAGTGTAGCTTCTGTATTTCTGTTCATTAAGTCTTCTGCGGACAGTGGTCATTGACAAATCCACACCTGACTCCTGAAGAGTGTTTCTGATCTGTCGGACAGGTGTTTGGGTATTTTTCTTTATTATAGATAGAATTCTTCTGTCATCAGCTGTGGAGGTGTTCCTTGACCTGCCAGTCCCTTTGCGATTAGTAAGCTCACCTTAATGATGTTCCAAACAGTTGATTTGGTAAGTGACAGTTTTATTCTTGTTTCTCAGTTTCAAAATGGCTTCTTTGACTTTCATTAGCACAACTTAGGTCCTCATGTGGAGAAACAGCAATAAGAGTTTCCAAAGGTGATGAAAAGACTGGAGGAAAGACTCGGTGCTGAGAGCTCTCTTATGCTTGCAATTAAACATACCTAAGCAATTACAAACACCTGTGAAGCCATGTGTCCCAAACATTATGGTGCCCTGAAATGGGGAGGACTATGGATAAACACAGCTGTATTTTCTGCATGGTGAAACCAAAATCTATAAAAATGGCCTTTAATAAAATCTGACAATGTGCACTTTAACCACAAGTGATTTTTTCTATTACAAATCTCAAATTGTGGAGTACAGAGGAAAATCAATAAATGATGGGTCTTTGTCCCAAACATTGCGGAGGGCTTTGTACGTCATACTGAGTGCCACAGTTTGCACACATCAGCGCCATGTATTAATTCCATAAAGGTGGTGTAGCGGCAGAGTTGCTGCCTTCCAGAGCCAGAGACCCGGGTTCAACCCTGACTACGGGTGCTTGTCTGTACTGAGTTTGTACATTCTCCACGTGACAAGCGTGAATTTTCACCGAGATCTTCGGTTTCCTCCGGCACTCCAAAGATGTACAGGTTTGTAGGTTAATTGACGGCGTAAATGTAAAATTGTTCCTAATGTGCAGGAACACTGGTCGGTGCAGACTCAGTGGGCCTAAGGGCCTGATTCCGTGCTGTACCTCTAAACTAAACTAAACTAAGCCAATCAATGCTTTATCAATCAGAAATTGTTGCCAAATTTCAGTATGTTTGCTTATAATTAACGACTGCAATAAAAACTGAGCTAGATAAACAACATCCATAATACTACTTGTTATTTCCTTCCATCCTGTTCCATTTAGAACATGTGAGTGGGTTCAGCACAGGCTGTCATGTCTGTTGTTAATTCAGATGCTCCTGTGGCCTCTGATAACGCCATCATGTGACAAATGCACTGGCATCCTACTCAAAATTTTAAAAAGCTGCGTGCCGCAAATGCTACATTTAATAACTCAAGCGCATGTTTATCTCCTGAGGATACTGTTTATTTAAGTTTAAAAAAAAGCCAGTTGTAACAGAACTAGGCCAACACACCCCAAATCAGGCAACTTCCCCAGGGTGATGTGAGCTCATCATATTTGTCACAGTACTGCGAGCTTCGAGCTTAGGGAGAAATGGGAAAAGGTCAGTGATGTACCGTTGTGGCTTCTTGGATATGCGCAAAACAAACACTAATTTGCCAACAGGTCCCATCACCTGCCACATAAATTGAAAGCATTCATTCCTCAGCTGGACAGGTTAGATACGTTGTGGCAGCACAGCTCTAAACTTGGGAGATGAAAGAGCAAAACAAAACATAAAACCTGACACAAACTAAGTTTATCCTACAGCTATATGTAGCACATCAGTTACTAACGAGAGGAGTTGATGGTTAATGCTGAACCTTGACTATTTTCTGTGGAAACAGTTTTTTGGGCTGAAATCTGACAAAGCTAATTCTGGTTACTTCCTGCTTATGAATGAGACATGAAGCCAAAGAACATCCACTCATTTGTAATTCCCTTGAAATTGATGGGAACGGTGCAAATGCTGCTGAATTTTAAGCTTATTAGGTCATGACAATGTCAGTTTTCGTGATTTTTTTTTGTTTTACACGCCAGGAGATGTATCCACAAAACTGGCCCTGGTACCAGGTGAACTGAAAATGAAAAGCAATTTTCACTTATTGTATTGATACGAAGGTCTTGAAATACTAAGATTTAAGATGCTACTTTTGAATGCAGTAAGTAATGATTAAAATTTTAACCAGGATGCTGTCCATGAATAGAATATATTTTTTAATAGAAAAGGAAAACCTTGGCCTTTTAAAAAGCTGCCTGATTATGCTGGTTTGTGGCACGTTCTAAAATTGGTGGCGTGCAAATGTCTGAGTGAAATCTTATATTGGGATTGGGGGGTGAGATGAAATGCTTTTCCAAATAAGTGCAATCTGTGCCAGAATCAACAAATGCACCTAAAGGGAAAACTCTATTCTGAAGATTTTTGACCACATGTTCCTTCTCCTTCGTAGAGGAAAAGAGGCATGAGATTGGATTTCACCCTCACCCATGGTTGACGGGACCTAAT